>ML424046.1:262859-343326 GCA_005239525.1 Nicotiana knightiana
CAACTTTTACTCAATCAATTCTCTCAAGACTTTTTAATATAAATTGGTGATGTTTTACTAATTCTACTGACAATAATAATAACTAACAATTACTAACAATGTGTTGTAAATAATTAACTAAATATAGTGTAAACAATGATAATAAAGATCTAAGGTTATGGTTTCCCCCGTTGGTGAAATCTTCCTCGGATATTTCTATCAATCATGAACGCTCTATCTATCACAAATCTCTCTCAAGTAATTATGATAATTTACTAGACACACTCTCTCATGTTACGCTAGCTAGATTGCATTACAGTTCACTTTAGATTGCACCCGAGGTATCGTTATCTCTAATCCAACCTCTAAACCCTCGGTTATGACTTTCGTCTATACTCCGGGAGTGGTGTTGTTCAAACAACTACCTAAATATGCATTCTCTCTCAAGTAGATACATAATAAATAGGAACAGCTAATTGAGGGCCCTTTCAATCAACTACAACAAGAACGTAGTTGAACAAATAGAGAATAATCAACCAAAATATATTAATATCACAATAAATTCATCCCCAACGGGTTCTACCAAAACCCTAGATTAAAGAATTTAGCTACTCATGTTCATAAGAATCACACCCAAAAGAAATTGCATAATTGAACTACAAAGTATGAATAAAAGATATAAAAATCAATGTTTTGTCACGTCAATGGTTTTCTCTCTTCGAATCCTTCGTATGCCTTCTGAATCCCCTTAAGTTGTGTTTTTTGGGTCTATTTATATGTTTAGGGCGAACCCTAACCGTGTAGGAAACACTTAAAGTCGTCAAAAACTCGGAATTGACCAAAATTGGGACCTTGCGTTTGGGCCCTGGCGCCAGGCTAAGGATGGCGTTTCAGCCCTAACGCTTGGCTAACGCCAGGTAGGGTCAGGAGTTTCAGCCCTAATGCCTGGCTAACGCCAGGCAGGGTCAGGCTTTTGGGCTCTGGCGCCCGGCTATAGCCCGGTGCACTCCTCCTCGCCTTTTGAGCATATTTTCGATGTATTTGCATCCATTTAACGCTGTTTCCATCTCCAATTCACCTACACATGAAATAAACTCCATTAAGCACATAAAAGTGTGTTTTTATCATTAATGCACATAAAATGTAAGGTATATAACATGTTAAACTATGAATTCTAGCCTCGCATCAAGTTTCCTTTGAAAACATACTTTCTCCAAAAGTAGATAGAAGTATATTTAGTAAAGAGAATTACGTAAAACATAACTCTTTCAAAATAGGAAACTTCCAGAAGATGCTTTCCCAATGAATTACTTCCAAATATCATTTTAGGCAAGACTAGTGCTTTTCAAATATCCCTTCGATGTAAAGGTCATTCAAATATAATCATTTCAAACCGTTGCTTTTTCAATAAAATCCCTTGATCAAAATCTCCTCAAGATTTATCCACCGGAACTCAGTCCGTAACTCAGAAATTGCCATGCAGTACAGGGAGAATATCAAATCTTGCCAATAAATGCAGTAAGAGATCAGTAGGAATATCCAAATTTAGAACAACAGAATAAGATGCAAAGACAAGTGCACGGCATCACCCTTCGTGCTTTTATCTCATCTTCACAAAAACAAGTGCACGGCATCACCCTTCATGCTTTTACTCTCATCCTCATAATAAATAAATAGATACGGCACGTCATTATCCTTCATGCTTAATATCACAACATGGCACGACATTATCTTTTGTGCTTTAATATCATAACATGGCACGACATTATCTTTCATGCTTTAATATCATAACATGGCACGGCATCACCCTTCGTGATTTTACACTCTCATCCTCACACTAAATGAATAAATAAATACACGGAATCACCCTTCGCGCTTTACACTCTTCCTCACCCAAACAATATCAAGAACAACAGTTTGGCAAGGAAAAACCAACAATATGAACCATAAATCACCACATCCTGGGAAGGGAGTCATCAATAAAAACAATATCATTAACAGCATAACCAGTATTAGAAACCACAAAATCCCGGCAAGGTAGTCAACAATAAAAACAATATCATTAACGACATAAACAGTGATAAAAACCATCACATCCCGGCAAGGGAAACAACTATAATCAATCTCACCTAAACAGTTAACTTCACGGAATAAAACTCAGCTTAACCAAAGGCCTAGTAATAGACAACATCAAGGGAATATCAACAACATAAATGTTTATCAACTAGACCTAAGTAGCACTTAATCAAAAAATCATATAATTCACAATGTAAGACCCACGGGCATGCTTGACACTCAAGAACGGATGTTCCAACTACGGCTAAACAACTATATGGCTAGATGACACTAATCATAGTCAATTAGGCAGTGTAGGAAGGAAGTATAGCATGATGATAGGAGAGGTACAATAATCAGTTAAGTCAATTAAGGTCAAATTGTCAACGAAGGAATCCAAAGGCAAGACATTCTAATTTACGCAAGAAACGATGAAATTAGCAATTAAGGACTCAAACGTAACAATTACAACTCATACACAAGTGCTACAAGAACCTATAGATCCTAAAAGGGCAACCAATTTGCAAACAAGTCTGTGTACACACTCGTCACCTCGCACACACGGGCTACAACCAACAAAGAAGACTCAATCCTAAGGTGTAGTTCCCCCACACAAGGTTAGGCAAGATACTTACCTCAAAGGCGACAACACGGTACTCAAAAATAGACTTCTCGGGCAGAAAGACCTCCGGACGGCTCACAATCAACTAAAACAACTTCAAAATACACATAAAACGTATAAGAAACTATTAAAGTCTCAATCTTTACAACATTATAAAAATCGACCCAAAAGTCGATCCCCAATCCCGCACCTCAGAACCCGACACATTTTACCAATTTCGATTACCCATTCCAATACGAGTTCACCCATACTAAATGTATCCAATTTTGATAACATTTGGTCTTTCAAATCATGATTTTACATCTTAGAAATTTTCTTTCAAAACCCACAATACCCTCTACCCAAAAAACAAATTAAATGATAAGAACAAGAACTAATTCTATAATTAATTATTAGTGGAAGAACACTTACCCATTAGATTTGTGTGAAAACCCCTCAAATAAACGCCAAAAATCAAGCTCTAGAAGACAAAATATGATAAAAATGGCTCAACCCTCATTTTTGAAAACTTATATTCTACCCAGACGTTAAATGAATCACGATCACGGAACATGGTTTGTGATCGCGAAGAAGAAGAGGAAAGCTTCCCAGGTTGTTCATCACGAACGCGACAAGGAGTTCGCGAACGCGGAGGAGGAGAACAGGAAGCTATGCGAAGAAAAAAGTTTGGGCAACCAGCAGGGACACATCATGATCGCGAAAGAATCATTGTGATCGCGATGAAGGAAAAATGGGCGGGGCAAACAAAACACTACGCGATCGCGAAAGAGGGCAACAGACACCAGAAATAGCAGTTCAAAAATGGAAGAAAATGGTCCGAACCCCATCCGAAATGCACACGAGGCCCCTGGGACCCCGTCTTATCACACAAACAAGTCATATAACCAACCACGGACTCGCTCGAGATTTCAAATCACATAAAATAACACCAAAGCGACGAATCAAACCAAAAATCAATGGAACTCCTCAAAACTTCTTTAAACATCAAAATTTGCATTTAAGGTCCGAATCACACCTAATGAAGTCCGTTTCCTACCGAACTTTACAGATATGACACAAATATTATATCGAACCTGTGTCGGGCTCCAGAATCAAGATACGGGCCCGATACAACAGGTTTCACATAGAATTTCATTGTCAAAATCTCTTATATTTTTCTGAAAATAATTTCTTTTAAAAAATTCATTTCTCGGACTTGGGACCTCGGTATTCGATTCCGGGCATACGCCCAAGTCCCATATTTTCCTACAGACCCTCCGGGACAGTCAAATCACAGGTCCGGGTCCGTTTACCAAAAATGTTGACCAAAGTCAACTTTATTCAAATTTGTAATACAAAATTATCAATTTTAGTAGTTTTTCACATAAAAGCTTCCCGGCTACGCGCCCGGGATGTGCACACAAATCGAGGTGAGATAGAAGGAGGTTTTCACGATCTCAAAACACAAAATTAGCTAGAAAAATACAAGATGACTTTTTGGGTCATCACAGTTTCGGAATGTTTTGGACTGAAAATGGAATTGATAGTGTTGCAAGTGCTCTATTATCATAATTGCAAGCACCAGCCTCGCAATTATGAAGGTGATAAAGGGTTTCTTTGATGTCGCAAATGCCACTAGCACTTTCGCAATTGTGAAGTCAACAGGCTTGGGGTTTAGTCCACTTTTGTAAACAATTGTTCGCTTTCGCTAAGATGTCTAGCTTCTCAATTGCGAAGCCTTTGTCGCAATTGCGAATCCTTTGCCGTAATTGCGACTATTTTTGAGGTTGTCAAGGTTCAAAAATGAAATCCCTGGTCTGCAATTGCGAGGGTTCGCAAATCTGAACCCTGTGTTACAAATGCGACATCTGCATCCAAACAAAAGGGCTGGGAGACGGGATTTTTTCAACATATTCTCTCATTATAGAACCCCTAGACTCTGCAGGAGGCGATTTGGATAGCGGATTTTCACCTATTACATTGGTTAAGTGATTCTAATCAATTCCAACTATATTTCATCAATATAGCATAGATTTACATCAAAATCCTGTGAATCAAAGAGGAAAAATTGGGTAGTTTTGTCAAGTTTGTGAAAAATGAGAAATTGTGTTTTGAGAGTCGATTTGGCCTCCTATTTTGAAACTAATCACATACATGTACTAGTGGGATTATGGGTAGTCGGAATCTACCCTTGGATCCAGGCTTTAACTGGGCGAGCCCTGGATTGACTTTTGTTGACTTTTTGAGAAAAGTGTAAAGATCATAGCTTTATCTATTGTAAATGTTTTGCCCTGCCATTTTTGGTGATATTTAGTCAATTTTGGTTATATTTGAGCCGAGGCGAATTAAGGGAAAATGCAATTTCTGAGGGTTGGGTTAGCCTAGTTGAGGTAAGTATCTTGCTTAACTTTGTGTGGGGCATCTACCCCTAAGGAATTGGTTTGTTTGTGCCAATTGTGTTATGTGAAAGCCATGTACACAAGGTGATGAGTGGGTACACGTGCTATATTTGGTAATTGACCATTTTAGGATATTTAGACTCTTTTCATGCTTGTAATTGAATTGTCTTAACATATTGTATCTTCATTGTTAAGCCACCCTTCATGTGCAAAGATACCTTTATATGCTTTATTAACATTGTTAATACTTGTTCATCTCTTGCTAATTTTCTCTTATATGTTTAGTTGAAATTATTGCATTCCTTGTGTTTTGTTACATCTTGAAATTGTTGAATAACTTGTAATTGAAGTTGTTATTTCGTAAAATATCTTATTTGTTGAATTATTAGTGTTGAAGTTGATAAGGTCGTTATCACATTGAGGCAAAGTTATTAATTGTTGAGATATATTTATTATTGAGCTATTCACTTTTATTTTGTTATTGTTGAGGTTCTTGTACACAATGTGGTTGAGCCATGGGATATTTGTTGTGGAAACATTCTTATTGTTGATTCATTTGGCAAGTTGTGGTGTATGGGAACTTGTGGTGGGAGTTGTGACTATGTTGTGATATTGATACACATGCGGTGGTATAAGGCTTGGGGTTAATATGCATGCAGTGAGATAAGGTGGTCTTGATACGCATGTTGCTAGTACGGGAACTACTTGAAATCACGCGGTGTGATAAGGTGGGCTAAAATGCGAGTAGCTATTTCACAAAAAATGATTTTTAAAACTAAATGTAAGGTTCCCGCGGTGATATAAGGAAAGATTGTGATTTAAAATGAGAAATGTGAATACGAGGCAGTTCCTCGGTTGTGATTCTTATTTTATGTGAGGCGGTACCTAGGTTGTGATTCTTTTCTTATACGAGGCGGTAAATCGATTGTGATTCTTGTTATGCATCCATGTTGGAAAAGAGTTATTGGCGGAACACTTCTTACAATTCTGTCATTAGCTTATGTTATTAGCTTGTTTCGTATCACTTGTTTTCCTCTTTCCATTACTTCTCTTTATTATATTTCATTTTGTTTATTATGTCCTATTTGGTTTCTTGACTTGGCCACGTCACTACTCTATCGAGTTTAGTCTTGACACTTACCGGGTACCGTTGTCGTGTATGCATACTACGCTTCTGCACTATTTTTTGTGTAGATACAGATACGTCTACTCGTGTTGGACGATAGTGTTTGATTGTAGCTGTTATCCGGAGAACTCAAGGTATTCTGGATCGATGTCCGCATGCCTCGGAGTCACCTTCCCTTGTCTTTCATTATGTTGTATTTCTTATTCAGACAGTGTTGTGGTAGATATTCCATATTATTCTATAGAGATTATGACTCAGTTCCACCGGTTTCAGGAGAGATGTTGTTGAGATCTTATTTTGGGAGTTTATTTGAGTTTATCAGTCCTTCATTAGTATTTTTATTGATTATTTTTGTTAAATTATTATAAAATGTTAGGCTTACCTAGTCTTGAAGACTAGGTGCCATCACGACATCATTAGGTTGGAAATTAGGGTCGTGATAATGTAGCACACCCACTTGGTCAATGAGAGATACTATTTCATGGCCTTGTGGTCAGTGAGAGTTTATATTTACCTGGCTACTTAATCAGTGAGATATATTATTGCCTTGCCGCTTGGTCAGTAAGAGATATTATTGCCTAGCCTAACGGTCAGTGAGAGTTTATATTTGCCTGGCCTTACGGTTAGTGAGAGTTTATTGTTTCTTGACCACTTGGTCAGTAAGAGATACATGTAGTCCGATATGTGGCCGGCTAGCTATAATATCACTGTATTACATTGAGTTGAGGCGGAATAAGTGAGTATTGTCTCAGAGCATTCTTTGGCTTCCATATCACTATGGACGTCAGTTCAATTTCAACTTTCAGTTATTTTATTTTTATTTTTTTAAGAAAATATACCACTAGGAAGCTGCCTAGTGGCTAATATATAAATAAAATCCCAAAATGGGTCCAAGGCTTACAAGATGTCCAAACCAAAATTGAAGTTGCATGAAACTACTAGCTACTAAAAAGATCGAAAAGCTAAAATCTAATGAACTAGCTATTACAACATAATAAGCTAAGTGCTTCCTTCTCCTGTCAGTGTATGTGAATCCAATTGCCAGTGGACAATACCAAGCATTACCTATCAAGCTCTCACCAGGCGCCAGGGTACACTGTCCATAGGCTAAAATGAATTCCAAACATCTCCACCACAGAGTTGAAGCCAGCATAGTATTCCAAGTGTAGCTACTATATGAACTCCATATGCAGTGAACTGAGTTTTTCCAAGTATTAATCATGTGCTTACTCTTCAAACTTAACATGTAGCAGAGCCTGGCTTTAGGCAGGCTTTGCAAGGCAAAAACTAGGCCTGACCTGGCTTTAGGAAGGCTTTGCAAGGCTAAACCCAGGCTTGACCTGGCTTTGGGCGGGCTTTGCAAGGCAAAATCCAAATGTGAGCTGGCTTTAGGCAGGCTTTTCAAGGCAGAAGCCATGCATGAGCTGGATTTAAGAAGGCTTTGCAAGGAAAAATCCAGGCTTCGTAACTGTGCCTTTTTTAGTTCTTGTAAGCTTAGATCTTTCCATGCTAGAACCTTTAGTGTAGACATCATTCTAAATATTGCTAAACCATCCTCATATTGAGCATGAAAGCATGCTAATACCACTGAGAAATGATTCACCAGTCTCCAGAAATACCACATGACAGGTTCAGTATTTTCCTTAGTATTTGGCCATATCGGAAGTATGATAAATTGTACCATCCAACACTTGCTTATCTCATTGTTCCAGTACACTATCAAAGAAACCCCAGAATGAGCATGTGACCATGCTAATGACACTATAAAGTACCTTAATAACATATAGAATGAGACAAAGAAACATGCAGGTTTGTGCAGAGTCCAATCCTGTGAAGCCATCGGTATGGGGTTCTTCTCTTTGTTATCCTAACCCTAAGTTTAGGTGTTTGATTTTTTTCTAGATTTATAAACCTCCTCCCTGACCTAGGCAGTTCAGAGAACGAATGAAACTCAGATGTACCTGCAAAAGAAAACACAATGTTAGCTATAAAATCCGCCACTAAGTTGCCTTCTCTGAACACATGTTGAAAGATCACATTGAAGTTGCCCTTCATCTCTATAATTTTCTTCACATCATTTGCAATTATCCAAGGAGGTTCCCATTCCCCTTCTATCACTTTCTTCATCACCAATGAATCAATCTCAAATACGAGAGGGTGAAGATCATTCTCCACACAGTATTCCAACCCTTGAAGAATAGCCTTAGCTTCAGCCACCACATTAATTTTCACCCCCAGGGTTGCTGCCCTAACATACACCACATCACCTTCATCATCCCTCACACAAAAGCCTAGGGATCTAGGACCAGGATTTCTCTTTGAGGCTCCATCATTATTGCAACCATGAAAAAGAAGTTGCCATGTTACTCTTGTAATGGTCAATATAGGTTTATATCATTCAAAATATTGAATTATGTATGGCCATAACAATGGAATATTAGGCATCCAAGCATATCTCACCCTTGCAAGTTCATGCAATGCCCTATTGCTCTCATGAATTACCCTATTTGTGGACACTGAACCCCCATGTTTACTTGCATTTCTTCTCTTCCAAAGTTCCTAAGTGATGATAGCTGGTACTTCTTAAAACAATGGCTTTAACTTGGACAACATTGAGCATACCACCAATGCCTTATAACCAGCTTCAGTTGAATCAATGGCACAGTAATTCCAGCAGACCCCATGAACAAGTTCCATACCTTAGAGGTAGTAGGACTTGTGAAAAATATATGCTCAATAGATTCCTCCTGGGTATGCTGACAACACCAACACCTACACATCACCATTTTCCCCTGCCTCCTCCATATGTCACCAGTGGCTATTTTATCCCTCCACAATCTCCACAAGAAGAAGGATATATTTAATGGTAAGCCATTAATCTACATTAACTTCAATTCCTTATTAGGATCAGTCATATGCCATAATATTTTCCAAGCACTGCTAACACTGAACTTGCCTGAAGGAGTTGGCATCCAGTATAGCCTGTCCCAGTATCCCTCACTGCCTTCATAATGCACATCTAGCCTTATATGTTCTGCAATTTCCTCATTGAAAGTTTGATCTAGAAGTTGATCATCACATGCTTCACCTTGCTGTAGTTCTACGACCTCCTGAAGATCTACATTGATTGGAAAGTCTTCAAGTAATACATGATAAAGTGCACCCAATCCAGTCCAATTTTCAGGCCAAATATTAGTTTTTCCACTCTTCAATTCCCATAGGATCTCATGTTCTACTTCTTCCCTAGCATTCAACATTTGTCTCCAAACATGAGACCCTCTTCTAAACTGCACCACCATTAGTATCTCCTTCTTGAAATACTTATTCCACATGAAATTAGACCACAAAGATTTTGTGGTCCTAAACCTCCACCATAGTTTAGCAAACAGTGCCCTTGACACATCATGTAAGGACCTAAAACCTAGGCCCCCTTCCTCTTTAGGAAGGCAAAGATTTTTCCATGAAACCCAATGTCTGCTTCTCCCTTCTTCCTTTTTGCTCCAAAAGAACCTAGAAAACATCTTATGAAGATTATCCATGACATTTTTTGGTGGATCAAAAACTGATAACATGTGGACTGGCATACTTTGCAACACACTAGAAGTGAGTGTTGCCTTTCCTCTAAATGACAACAGCTTTTCTTTCCATGAATGCAATTTAGCCTTTACCCTCTTGATAATATCCTCATAATAGTACTTCCTCCTTCTAGTGTAAAAAATCGGACGCCCTAGATATGTGAAGGGGAATTTACCTCTTGCAAATCTTGTAATAGATCCAACTACCTGACACAATCCATTAGCAATCTGAATGCATGAAGTATGAACTCTTATCTTCGTTGATCATCTGGCCTGATATCTTCTCATAGCTCCCCAACACTGCCATGATTTTTCTCAAGGATGGAGGATGAGCAGAAGTAAAGATTATAGTATCATCAGCATATGTGAAGTGGTTTAAATGATCAGACCACTTAGGCATTCCAAATCCCACAAATGACTTGTCTTCAAAGAGCTTATTGAAAGACCTGGAAACTACCTCGGCTGAAAGAATGAACAATGTTGGAGATAGGGGATCCCCTTGCTTCACACCCCTTATAGACTTAAAGAACCCTGAGGACTGCCCATTCACCAATACTGAGTACCACTTATTTGACACCAAGTTCCACACCATGTTGATAATGTGCTTACAAAATCCCATCTTCCTTAGTACATGCAATAAGTACTTCCATGAAACCCTATCATAGGCCTTAGCCATATCAAGCTTGATCACCACATTAGCTGGCTTTCCCTATAACCTTATATTAGTGACAATTTCTTGAGTCAATAAGATGTTCCTAAATATACTCCTACCCTTCAAAAATCCGGATTGATTAGGAGATATTAGGGAAGGCAAAAAACTCTCCAATCAATCATGTAACACCCTAGACAAGACCTTGTTAATGAATTTTCTCAAACTAATAGGTCTTTAGTCAGAAAAGGTCTCAACTCTAGGTTTCTTAAGCAGCAACACTAGATTGGTGTGAGTGATGGATTTAGGCAGTGCAGCTCCTCCATAGAAGTGTATCACCATGTTGTGTATATCAGCATCAATAACATCCCAAAATGTTTGATAAAACAGGCCAGTGAATCCATCAGGACCACTAGCACTATCCCCACTAAGCTCAAAAACTATTGTCCTTAGCTCTTCAATTGTTGGCAATCTGCTAAGTTCCAAGTTTTGTTCCATAGTGACCATCAAAGGTACATTATTGAGCAAGGAAAAGTCAGAAGCATCACCTTCATTTGTGAACTATTTTTTATAGAAGTCCACTGCAGCTGTAGCCAATTTCTCATGGTCTTCAATCCATACCCCATTGTCATTTTTTATCCTCTTCAGTTGCAATTTCTTTCTTTTGCCATTGACATGATTGTGAAAGAAACTTGTATTCCTATCTCCTTCAACAAACCAAATCATCCTAACTTTTTGCTTCCAATACGGCTCTTCAATACTCAAGTATTTCTTCAATTCAGATTGATCTTTTTGAAGCACAATCATGTTCTCAATTTTAGGCTCTTCTTCAAACAACATCTATTTCATCCTAAAAATTTTCTCCAAAATAGCCAACTGCTTGAAGATATCACCAAATGTTTCCCTACTCCATTTTGACAGTGTTTCTTTCACCGTCTTTAGTTTCTGCTTGAACATCCAAAACAGATTCCCTGTGAAATCAGCTTCCCAATTCTGCCTCACCACATCCATAAATGTATCATGCTTAGTCCAAAAGTTCAAGAACCTTAAAGGCTTCACAGAATTGATGGTGTACTCCCCGCATGTCATTAGCAATGGTACATGATCTGATCTAGTACTGATTAGATGTTCAAATTCAACAGTTGGCAACATGTTCTGTAATGGAAAATTCACAAAGATACTATCCAATCTCTTGAATAAACACGCAGCATTGGGTCTCCCATTCCACCATGTAAATGGACTTCCTTTATATCCTTTCTCAAACAAACCACTAGAGTTTACACAAAATGCAAAATCCTCATATTCAGGAGGGTGTACTAGAAGTCCTCCTATTTTCACATCTTCGTGCATTATCACATTGAAATCCCTTCTTACCAACAATGGCAATTTCATATTACTTGCTAAGTAATACAAGTGATCCCACAATTCCAACTTCTCCATTGCTGAACATTTTGCATAAACAAATGGCATCATCATGTGCTGCCCCAGGTCATGGCGAAACACTCTCACAGTCACTTGTTGCTCAGTATCCTCCACTAATTCCCATTCTACCACTGCATCAAAGAACAACCATATTTGCCCATTAATATTTGAATAAGCAGTCTCAATATTCAACCTCGTTCTATGTCTATCAATGAATCTCTTCTTTTGAAAAGGCTCCATCAATGCAACTAAACAAAAACTAT
This sequence comes from Nicotiana knightiana, assembly GCA_005239525.1. Classification (NCBI taxonomy): domain Eukaryota; kingdom Viridiplantae; phylum Streptophyta; class Magnoliopsida; order Solanales; family Solanaceae; genus Nicotiana; species Nicotiana knightiana. Next base: position 274,929 of record ML424046.1, read on the forward strand.
GCTCCCTATTCATGTTGATCACCCTAGGAAAGATCTGATGTTTATTCACAGACCTTATGTTCCATATTAATATTTTGATCATCATCATTTGTATAAAGAAGCTGCCCTCCTGAGGATTATTCTTGAAGGTTGTAGTGGCTCTTTATTCTGATTCTTCTTAGTTTTCTTACCTCCTTTAGCACTAGATGTGGGTGATAAATCTCCTTACCTAGACACTTGTTTGAAGTTTTCTGCTATTGATGCATCATCTCCTTCATCCTCCATTGGATTTTGTCTCATTAAGTCTCTATCAATTGGTTCCACATTATGTGTAACTAAATCATGTAAATGATGTAGAGGAGTCTTCAGTGGAACACTAAGTTGCATCTGCATAATTTGATCAGTGTCTAAATCCATAGGCATTTCCTCTATTTCCCCAGTTGCTCTTTGAACAATTGCCCGCTCATCAACCTGTTCATACCCCTTGCTATCCTCTAGAAATGAAACATTTGCATGCTTCGTTTTGAATTGCAGCTCATAGCAACTGCCTAGCCCAGGAGTTACTGTATCTGTCTGCTCTGAATGCATTAATCTATTTGATCACCACCTTTCCCATTGCTTTAAATTTGGCCTGACCCCACTATATCATCCCTAACGTTCCCATTATCATCTCTATCAAGTTTGCTCTCCGATTCATACACCAACACCATCTACATATGACAAAATCTCTCTAATTGCACTAGGGTTAGGGTTTACTGTGACTGCCTCATCAGGAGCACCTGGCTTTAGGCCTAGCGTCACCAACCTAACGCCTGGGGAACCTGGCTTTAGGCCTGGCATTGCCAGCCTAACGCCTGGTGAGCCTGGCTTTAGGCCTCCTTCACCTTGTCTTTGTTGTACCTAAATGATCATCCTCAAACTCAACTGCATTACTCCATAAGACCTTTGTAGAGTTTACCTCATCAAAATCCTCAATCTGCCTAGAATCTGCAAATGTTTGAGATGGAATGTCATGACAAGATTGGTTTGCTGTCACATTATGTTGTTTTAGCTCCTCTTTGCTAGTCCCAAATCTCTATGAACCCAGTCAATTTCTGATTCCTTATTAGCCCTTTCATCAGTACGTTGATCACTAGGAACACTAGAATTAGCCTTTTATGAAATGAAGACTGAATCCCAAAAGTAATTAGGTTACCATTATTCTCATTTTCCACCACCTTCTCTAATGCTTCCTTCTTCACACGCTTAAGTTCCTGTTGAGTTTCCCTATGCTCCTTCTTCTTACCATTGTTATGATCCTCACCTTTACCTTCAATAATTTGTAGAGTAGGTTGATGAACTTCCTTAACCTCTAGTGCATCAAACTTGTTCTTGGTTGTAACTTTCTCAACTTTGGACTTCCCTTTAACCTTGTCAGCTTCCTTTCCTTATTTATTATCGATAATGTGACCCCTATTATCTCGTTGGCATTTGTTCTTCCTTTCTTGCATTCATTCGTGTATGGAATGATTCGTAGTAGACTTACCAACCACCTTTCCACTAGTTTGGACCTTTGTTGAATTTGCAGTGGTCCCAATTGCATCTGAACTCACCACAACTACCTTCTCCTTTCTTTTTTCCTAAACACCTTCTTCAGATCTCTTGTGTAATTCAGGATGAATTACCCAGCCTTCTGCCTTACTATGCCCTTGTTTTTTGCAAGTCTTGCAATATTTTGGCATATAATCATACTTAATCCTTATCCACTTGAAATCTTCTGGCCCAGATTCATCAGCCTCTTCCACAATCTTAATACGATGAGGGAATTTACCTAATAAGTTAACTTCCACCTTCACTTTAGTACAACTAGGTCTAGACCCATTTTCAGTGGCTAGGTCTACATGTAATGGATTACCAACTGCACGAGCTAATGAAAATACACATTCCTTACCAAAGATATTAGGAGGCAGTTCTGGAAAGCTAATCTAGGCTATGGCAATGGGAGTCTCTTCATCAGGTGTCCATCATGGATTTCATTTTGTACAACTCATCTGCCACATGTCTGACTGAGCTTTTAAATAAAAAGCCAGCTTTGAAAGAAGATGAACATAGTCCTCCAATAATGAGAGCCTAATCAACACATGACTATCTTCAATTAAACCAACTAAACAATGGCTTTTAGTCTCACATTGAATTGGAATTACTTACGTAATTCACTAATAACTGGCTACCCATACAAAAAATTTCCCAAAAACTGCCAGTTGAAGCACTTGTTATACGATAGGTTGCTTTACTTCTTGTTTCTTCCACTTCACAATTGGTTCTCCATGAAGGAACTCAACAGGTTTCAATGGTAACGTAGCTAGGGTTTGCATGGGGGCATTATGACAGTAGGTTTTAAGAGTTTTGCGTAATCCATGGGTTGGGGATTGTTGTTTGTGGTTGTAGATGGTCGGGCGACAGTGGGGGGAGGTTGGGGAGACACCACAGCCACTGGGGGTGGCTGGTCGCCAGCCGTGGATGCCATGGAAGGGCAGTCACTAGTTAGGGTTTAGGAGAGAGAAGAGAGCGTTTGCAGGAGAGAGAAGGGCAGCCGACTTGGTATTTTGTAGAAGGTTGGTTTGGGTTTTTCTTTTTCCTTTTTTTCAGTTATTTTACTTCCTTGTATACTTGGTATGTTATTTTGCGCTGACGTTCCTTTTGGAGAGGGCACTGCATTTCATTCCTGTAGATTTTGATAGACAGACGGACAAACTTTCATCGTAGATAGAGCCAAACATCAGCTTGATTGGTAAGTTCCACTCCCCTAGAGTTACCAGGTCTAGACTTTGGAGTCAATTTTTTGTATACAGACTTGATGGGTAGGTCGTCCCCTATTCCAACCATGATATATTTCTATATCTCTAGAAGATTGTAGATGAATCCTGTATATTTTGTATGACATTATTGTGGCCTTGTCGGCTCTGTGTACTTGTTCATTTTTGTACATTCATGGTGGTCTTATCAGCCTGCATGGTTATGTCGATATGTGTGGGTGTGATTACCCCTTTAGGTGAGTTAGATATTATCTTCAGATGATTTCAGCGTACGTCCTTGTCTATCACGGCACAAACCGAAGGTCCGTGATGGGCACCCGTGCCTAACTCAACCGTGTAACACTGTAACGTATCTTTCTTATCATATTATCATGGCTAAATGAGCTGGAAACGCTACCATGAGATAACCGGAATAAAACATAAGATAATATTTTCCATATGATGATCCAACATGGACATATACATGTGATATACTGGCCTATAAGACAAAAATAAACACTTGTACACTCAAAACATAGACCAACAAGGCCATAAAATCATTCACATGCATGAGATCTGTCTAAAAGCCTCTAAGAGTAGATAATTGTCATAAAGACTGGGACAGGGCCTGGCCATAACAATCAATACATGTCCAAAGCACACTAACCAAATAGGAAACTCCTGAGCAAGTGGTGAGCATCAACACCTTCCGCTGAGCTGATAGCCTACTAGGAGGACTGTCAGCCTGTCTATGGGACCTGCGAGCATGAAACATTGTGTCCCCAGGCTAAAGGGACGTCAGTATGAATAAAGTATTGAGTATGTAAGGCATGAAAAGTGGTATATAAAAGTCATGAAAGAAACATGGAGTAAATGACTCAACCTGTAAATCTGAATAACTCAATGAATCGTGAAACATTTATAATGTTATGCATATGCGTATAAATGTCATATCATGCACAGGTATATGTGTATAATCTCATCATCAAGCCTCTAAGGGCATCCCATCATATCATCTCGGTCTGAGTGGGTAGAATCATCAACATATACAAGTTGATCAGGTGGTGATGCGTATATAATGTTGTAACCTTTTCCCATACCCCATATACATATAATATATGTTTGTATAACTCCATATGGTCATGGGTTTATGTACATGCATAAATGAATTTTTTGCATAAGAAGTAAGTCAATAAGATATCTTGGATGTCATAAGATAAATATGCCTTCTATTAATATCATGAAATAAACTTTATCAACTTACGTATTTTCTTAGACCCATGAACAGAATATATAATAATAGGACACGTGGGGAATCAAGAACATAGGCACCCCTAGTACTTCTTAGAATAGATTCAGTTGTGAAAGTTGCGTGTTTGCTCGTTTCGTTTGTATCATATGGATCATGCAAAAAGTAAAGAAAGGATATCCTTAACATACCTTATAGATATCTATCCAACAACATTGCTAAACTCAGCTCACAGCACCTTAATCTACAACAACGACAACAAAGCTATTTTTAAGCTATGAATGACTCTCTCATTTATATAACAAAAGTAATTTAATCTGTAACAAAATGAGCAGACATTCCCTTGATTTTACTGCTTCCTAAAGCCTACTATAGGGGAGACAACAACACAATACAATCAACAACTCAAGAACAACCTAACTACAATTCGGGACCTTTAATACAGCAAAAGGCCCAAATATACGATGACACACTCAATCAACGAATTATCAATTAGCCTGAAATTGCAACGACGAGCGACAAGCCCACTTTCCTACCATATGTGGAGTTTCTCCATACCCTTTATCGTTACAAACTCCTTAAATCAGTAGAACAAGAAGTCAACAGGAGTGGGCTACAAAATAGTCAATTACAAGTAGAATAAATCGAACTCACGACTTCCGATCACCATCCTGTGAGTTTTGACTACTAAGAAACGAATTTATCAACCTTCTTTGAGATTTAAAAATATTAAATACAGAAATTAGGTATTTTCTTAACCAAGTACCTTTGAAAACTCAAACTACAATGAAAACGAGAGGCAGTATAATGATACTTACGTCGTAGGGATCGTTCTAATATTATCGCATCTTGATTTTGTGAAAGGGATATTGATCTTGCTTGGAATTTCTCGGAACAACCTTGGAGAGCTTGAGTACTCCATGTATATTGACGAGATATAAGGTAAAAATATCACTTATAAGCCCACCACCTCAATTCTCCAACCAGGTGGGTAAGCTGCCTGCTTGGCTGTTGTGCAGCTTGTGCGGTGCAACTTCGGATGCTTGTATCTCTCTACTCGGACATCATATTGACAAATGATTTTCATTGTTTGAAACTAGACACATGGAGATTTAATTCTAATAAATATATCCTTATAAATATCAATATATTGGGAGAAAACAGCCTCATAACCTGGCCTATAAACCTGCCAGTTTCTGCGAAGTGCGACGACATGACTTGGCGATCCTACTATGAAAATTCATATTTCTTTACCCCGATGTCGTATGCATAAATTATTTTCACCATTGGAAACTAGGTTACAATACCTTCATTTTGGTATGATATATGTCCCAAAATGATATCATAAAACTTACAAATTTAATTTCTCAAAACGACTTGTTACAAGGTAAATCGTAACTCGATTTTCCGTAAGTTAAATCTGATTTTTTTCAAAATTGTATATTTTATATCCATACATCATATATAGTCATATTATGACTTTACACTCATTTAAATCATCATTAACAAGTTGCATATTCATTATACATCACCTTGGGATGCACAGGATGTAACAATTATCTCATTTCATTTTTTCCCAAGTCTCATTGATCTTAACTTACTTAAGACTTTGATAAACCTTTCTTATCCTTGTATAAGGATTTAATCCTTTTTAGCTTACATTAGATAATCTTATGATGACAATGACGTCTACAATTTTTCGGTTGGTACTTTGTCGAACTTTTAACTATTGCTATATTGTTTCATAGCCTTGGTTATCTATGCTCATGGATTTACTATACTAGGTAGGTTATATTTTTGAGTACTTTTATCACGACCCAAACCAAACAGCCGCGACGGGCACCCGTTCCTAACTCAACCGTGTACCACTGTAAAGTATCTTTCTTATCATATTATGATGGGTAAATTAGCCGGAAAGGCTGTCATGGGATAACCGGAGCAAACATAATGAATACTTGACATAGGACGATCCAACATGGAATACAAACTTATACATGTGACATACGAGCCTATAAGACCAATATGATCACTTGTACACTCAAAACATAGATCAAAAAAGCCATAAAATCCTCAATATGCATGACATTTGTCTACAAACCTCTAAGAGTACATAAATATCATAAAGATTTGGACAGGGCCCCGCCATACCAATCAATACATGTCCAAAGCATACTGACAAAATAGGCAACTCCGGAGAATATGGAGTGCACCAACACCTTCCGCTGAGCTGATAGCCTATTATGAGGATTGTCAACCTGTCTATGTGGACCTGCAGACATGAAAAATTGTGTCCCCAGGCAAAAGGGGTGTTAGTACGAATAAGGTATTGAGTATGTAAGGCTGAAAAGTAGTGTATAAAAGACATGAAAGAAAAATGGAGTAAAGGAATCAACCTGTAAGTCTGAATAACTCTATGAATCATGAAACATTTATAATGTTATACATATGCGTATAAATTTCATATCATTCATAGGTATATGCGTACATATCATCACCTAGCCTCTAAGGGCATCCCATCATATCATCCCGGCCTCAGTAGGAGAAATCATCAATCTATACCAGCTGATCAGGTGGTGGTGCGTATATAATGATGTAACCTTTTCCCATACCATATATATATATATATATATATATATATATATATATATATATATATATATATATNTAAATTCGTAAGCTTTATGATATCATTTTGCGACATATCTCATTCCGAAATGAAGGTATTGGAAATTCCAGGCAAGATCAACATCCCTTTCATGAAATCAAGAAGCGATAATATTAGAACGATCCCTACGACATACGTATCATTATATCAACTCATTTTTTTTTTGTAGTTTGAGTTTTGGAAGGTAATTCATGGTTAGGAAAATACCTAATTTCTGTATTTAAGCTTTTTAAATCTCAAGGATGGTTGATAAATTCGTTTCCTAATAGCCAAAACTCACGGGGCGGTGATTGGAAGCCGGGAGTTTGATTTATTCCACTTGTAGTGTTAATCTCTTGTGCTGCTAATTTATGGAGTTTTGAAGGATAAAGGGCGTGTAGAAATCTACATATGGTAGGACATTGGGCTTGTCACTTGTTGTTGCAATTTAGGCTAATTGATAACTTGTTGATTGGTTGTGTTATGGTATGGTTGGGCTCTTTGTTGTATTAAAGGTCTCTTGTAGTTAGGTCGTCTTTGAGTTGCTGCTTGTATTTTGTTGTTGTGTCGCCTATAGTATGCTTGAGGAAGCAGTAAAATGCTTGTTTTGTTATAGATTATGTTACTTTCATTATATAAATAAGAGAGTCATTGGTTGATTCACTGTCGTTGTTGTAGATTAAGGTGCAGTGAGCTGAGTTTAGCATTGTTATTGGACAGATTTCTGTAAGGTACGTTAAGGATATCCTTTCTTTCCTTTTGGCATGATCCATATGATACAAAAAAAATGAGCAATCATGTAACTTTCACAAATGACTCTATTCTTTGAAGTACTAGGGGTGCCTATGTTCTTGATTCTCCATGTGACCTATTATTATATCATCCGTTCACGGGTATCAGAAAATACGCAAGTTGATAAAGTTTATTTCATGATATTAACCGAAGGCATATTGATCTTATGACATCCCGAGATATCTTAATGACTTACTTTTTACGAATTTCATTCATTTATACATGTACATCGACCCATGAACAGATGGAGTTATACATACACACACACACACATACACATATACATATATATATATATATATATATATATGTATATGTGTATGTGTGTGTGTGTGTATGTATAACTCCATCTGTTCATGGGTCGATGTACATGTATAAATGAATGAAATTCGTAAAAAGTAAGTCATTAAGATATCTCGGGATGTCATAAGATCAATATGCCTTCGGTTAATATCATGAAATAAACTTTATCAACTTGCGTATTTTCTGATACCCGTGAACGGATGATATAATAATAGGTCACATGGAGAATCAAGAACATAGGCACCCCTAGTACTTCAAAGAATAGAGTCATTTGTGAAAGTTACATGATTGCTCATTTTTTTTGTATCATATGGATCATGCCAAAAGGAAAGAAAGGATATCCTTAACGTACCTTACAGAAATCTGTCCAATAACAATGCTAAACTCAGCTCACTGCACCTTAATCTACAACAACGACAGTGAATCAACCAATGACTCTCTTATTTATATAATGAAAGTAACATAATCTATAACAAAACAAGCATTTTACTGCTTCCTCAAGCATACTATAGGCGACACAACAACAAAATACAAGCAGCAACTCAAAGACGACCTAACTACAAGAGACCTTTAATACAACAAAGAGCCCAACCATACCATAACACAACCAATCAACAAGTTATCAATTAGCCTAAATTGCAACAACAAGTGACAAGCCCAATGTCCTACCATATGTAGATTTCTACACGCCCTTTATCCTTCAAAACTCCATAAATTAGCAGCACAAGAGATTAACACTACAAGTGGAATAAATCAAACTCCCGGCTTCCAATCACCGCCCCGTGAGTTTTGGCTATTAGGAAACGAATTTATCAACCATCCTTGAGATTTAAAAAGCTTAAATACAGAAATTAGGTATTTTCCTAACCATGAATTACCTTCCAAAACTCAAACTACAAAAAAAAAATGAGTTGATATAATGATACGTATGTCGTAGGGATCGTTCTAATATTATCGCTTCTTGATTTCATGAAAGGGATGTTGATCTTGCCTGGAATTTCCAATACCTTCATTTCGGAATGAGATATGTCGCAAAATGATATCATAAAGCTTACGAATTTAATTTCTCAAAGTTACAAGGCAAATCTTAACTCGATTTTTCCGTAAGTTAAATTCGATTTTTCCCAAATTTTATATTTTATATCAACACATCATATATAGTCATATTATGACTTTAAACTCTTTTGAATAATGATTGACAAGTTACATATTCATTATACATAATCTTGGGATGCAAAGGATGTAACAATTATCTCATTTGTTTCTTTTCAAGTCTCATTCATCTTAATTTACTTAAGACTTCAATAAAACCTCCTTATCCGAAGGATTTCATCCTTTTTGAGCTTAAATTAGATAATCTTCTAATGACAGTGACGTCTGAAGTACTGGGTGTAACATTGACAGCCTTGATATTATCAGCTTTCATGTAAGCCTCATTGGCCTAAATTGAGGGTTATCCCTCCAGGGTTCAAAGTTACAAAGTGGTATGCTTGGGCTAAGTATGGCACCGGGTGCCGCCCACGCCTCCCCAGATTTGGGGCGTGATAATAATAACCATATATGATAAATTAACTTGTCAAATCAATATTCAAATATCAACATTCATGTAAAACCATAACCCCATAAAAACGAGTTTAGCCATGCATAGTCATGGTAGCAATATCAAGTAATTCCTACGAATATACAAAAATCAACAAAAGAAGGGAAAAAGAAGAACACAAGTGGAATTCCATGGTCTCCAAACTCTGTGATGACTTTTCTCTTCTTCAAGTGTGTTACATGACCTAAAATCTACGTTTTTCCATTTGTATATTGTGTACAAAAGTCGTGGGTCAAAGTTACCATTTTTCTAATCCGAGTCGGATTTAGGGATTGATGCTAAGGTGGATGTTTCGTGTCCACTTTTGCCTGGAATTCCCAATAGCGGATGTTAGAGTGGATACTTCACATCTAATCTCTGCACTTTCAGCTCCAATGCGCCCAAGTGTGGATGATAAGCTGGAGGCCTTTCTGAAACTTCACTACTAAGCATGTTGGCTCTATAATTTGCATGCTAAGTTTCAAGAGAAGCTTGCACATTTTGTTACTCTAAATAAAGCATTTTTTTTTTTTTATCCAAAAGTCCTAATCCACTACACAAAACTCAATTAGTATAAAAATTAATAATTAATACAAGTTGGGAATATTCACCGTAAAATAGCGCCAAAAAGCGGCCAAAACATGAGTAAAGTGATATTAAAACATATAGAAACATGCTCAATATCTGTAGTCACATAGAGATTTCATGAGCACATACCATTATAATTTTTATTAAGTCCTTATGCACCTTTTATTTGGAATTCTTGAGCATATGCATACATTCTAAATAAAGATACTTGATTTGGATTGATAACTTTGGCACGAAAGGTAAAATGTACAGACGAGATACAGTTATAGCACAAGACATGATGATCAAATAATGGTTTATAAGGTATTGATATTATGCCCCTCTTTATGCTTGGATTTGGTATCGTTCCTCTGGAGTCATGTAATTACCTTTATTACTTTGGGCCATGTGAGCATGATTGGTATATGAATTTTGCACCGGGTCGATACATGAATTTTGTATCATATTGTTGTGATACATGGATTTTGTATCGAGGTACATGGATCTTGTACCGGTTTGAGCATGCATTCATATGCTTGATTCATTTGGAGGCATTCATTTAAATGCTACTGTTGTATGCCATCAATACAATCTAGTTGGGAGCCTCGACGTTGTTAAATAAATTATGCCAATTTTAATTCTCATACTTGAGTAGTATTAAGATTATCTATTGAATTGGAAAAAAGCAGGCTTTTGGTCTTTCGACTATTTTATATCTTGTTACTTGTTAATTATGAGGATATTTCTTGTTTCAGTTCCAGGCTTGTTATTATTTCTGTGTTGTAAGTATTCAGTTGCATCTGGAAACTCAACTACTTCTTCGAGGTTAGACTTAATACTTATTAGGTACTGACTGTGATGTACTCACACTACGCTTCTGCATATTTTTGTGCATGTTCTGAGGCTGGTAATGTGGTACCCTTTGAGCTGAGTAGGAGTGTGGTATTGGTGACTTCGTCGTGAACTACCATATTGTTTCTGCAGCACATGGAGTCCCCGTCCTTATTTATCTCCTTTTTATTTTCTTCCCCACAGACAGTTGTGATCATCTATGCAGACTTGTACTTACTCTATAGTTGCTCGTGTACTTACGTCACCTAATTTTTGGGGGTTGTACTGTTTTGGTTGTGTTTAGACCATGTTATACTTGTATCAAATATTTTACTGCTTTGAAATTATTTTCCTCTCTTATTATGATATAACTCTTATAATTAAGGAAAATTGGACCTTATGTTTTTATTATGAGTTGACTTGCTTACCAAGTGCAGCTAGGCGCCATTACGGCCTGAAGTGAGACTTTGAGTCGTGACAGGATTTTTACAAAGAACTGATCGGCAATAATGCAATGCCCAACATTATTGGCCTATCCCTTCAAGCCCAACAGTCAATACAATCAACTATCAAATTTTCAAGCCTGTTTGTGTAACAATGAAAAAGTCCAAGAATTATTTTTCTTACACTTTAAATAGTCATCCGCCCAATTCAAAGATGAAGAACAAAGCTCTACGTATCACCAATAGGCCGAATTAATTCGAAAATTTGCATTCAAATTACTTCAAACAATTTATCAAATATTAAATGCATCATTAGCAATTAAGTCACTTTTTCGATTTAACTTATAACTTTAGTAATAATTGTGATAATCTAAAGAAAGAATATTATTAATTTCTTAATTGATTAGCATTTTAATGACTTTACATATATATAATCTTCGTAATGATAATGATAGTTAAATCGTTTCATCCACAATAATATCAATTCCATAATTTATGGGCTTGCATGAACTTCTAATTAACAAAGAGAACTACAAACGCTAGTATACTTTAGGTGTATTTCAAAAAAATATTGTTATATACGTACCGTAATTATGACCCATAAAAAATGGGGCAAACCACGCTTTTGGCGCGGCTTAAATAATTATATTATAATAATAAGTGTTCTTTAATTATGTACACATGATTTTAACACTTAATAAAGAGAAGGACACGTACACGCAACTTGCTCTAGGTACTCCGCTATAATCCAATAAATCAAGTAATTAGACGGATAAAAGCAAAAGCATGAAATCCATAAAGATAAATAAAATTAATTTAAAAGTTTAAGTTAATCGAGCGACAGTGCTAGAACCACGTGATCTGGAGAGCTCCTTACACCTTCTCCTCTGTTAATAAAACTCCTTACTCGATCTTCCGGATTCGCAGATCATAAATAAGGAGTCAAAACTTTCTTTCATTGGGGATTTTAATAAAATGTGACTTGGAATATCAAAAACACTCAATTCCAAGTGGCAACTCGTAAAATCAATAAAATAATCATTTTTCAAATAATGTCATTTTAATTGTAAAACTTCTTTTCCTCAAAAAAGAAGGTATGCCAACATCAGCAGATTGCCCTTTATTGTCTTGCTTTTGTCGATTATTATTATTGTCTTATCTAATAGATTGGGGTTAGGTGTCATTACGACCGTCGGGGGATTTTGGATCGTGAAAATAAAGTTTGGTTAAGCTAATTATCGTGGACTGTTCTAATTGATCTGGACAGCTATTCATAGTTCTATGTTGCATGCAAATTTAAGTGAATGAGAGAGATATTTTACTATGCACCATATATTGAAAACCTCTTATGAGTGACTAGTTCATAAGGAAGATACAAGCAAATGGTGATTGCGTAGTCCGTAATGGGCCAATATGGATTGTATGCTACGGGTTTATGGTGGCTGTAGTGGTATGTATGTGGTCCATAATGTGCCATGATCCAAAATCAACTCGGTCATAATGGCGTTCATCGTGGAACTAGGCAAACCGACACACTCCCAAGCGATTCGATTTTTCATAAAAAATTAGATAATAGCATTTTTCAAAATGAAGTTTGCATAAAAGAGATAAACTCAAAAAAAATGCCGAAAGTAAAGGCCAGACATCGGGTGTCACTAAGTCACGAGGAAAACACTACAACTGTTATGAAATATAGCAAGACTAACATAGTCTGAGAATAGCCAAAATACACAAAAAGAGAGATAAAGAAGGAGAAAGGCAGGACTGTGATCGTCAGGCAGCTACCGACTGGAATAGTCAACAGCCGCTACCATGGCCTGAGATACCTGAATCTGTACACAAGATGCAGGGAGCTAACGTGAGTACACCAACTCAATAAGTAACAACTCCAAACTATGGAATGATAGGTAGTGACGGACTAAAACTCAATAAATAAGCAAAATTAAATTGTGCAGTAAAGTAGGCATGCTTTCCATTCAAGTACTCATCTCAAGAAGTAAAGTAAATACAAATCTGAAAAATGTAAAGTAATAATCTCATCATATCTCTAAGTGCCAATGTACTGAATGCACAAAAATATACTATGTGCGTCCACTCTCAAGTGCTCTACCACTCAGTACTGTATATCAACATCTGATCCAGGGAAGATCCATCCCGGAATATATGCACATCACCGACAATAGTCGCTCAGTACCGAGGAAGGCCATTTTGGAGAAGATCCATCTCCAGGTATAAATACTTCGGGCAAGATCTATGCCCAGGAAAGATCCATCCCTCAAAATATCATCTACGCTCACTGGGGTGTGTTACAGACCCCGGAGGGACTCCTACAGTCCAAGCACTATCACAATCATCAACATAACCGTTGCGACGTGCAGCCCGGTCCCATATCTGTCACTCATAATCATGCTCTCGGCCTCACTCAGTCATCATTCTCCAGTCACGCACACACACGGGCTCACAATGCCATGAAACTAGCCTGAAACAATAATATGATGTGTAAAATAAGAATAACAGAGACTGAGACATGATATGATATGAATTAATAGGACTAAGTAAAGAATGTCAATGAAACTAATGAGATGACAGCAAGAAACGACCACTCGGGTCTCAATAGTATTGGCGTGAAGCCCTAACAGGATATCTAGCATGATTTAAAGCACATTTACTTAATCACATGATAGAAACACGGATATTAGCAGGAAAAAGTCACTAAGTGGTACCATGGAATGAACCAAGCCACGACTCTCACGGTGCACGCCCGCACGCCCGCACGCCAATCACTTGGCATGTGTGTCACCTCAATACTAATCACATAACATATAGATCGGGTTTTCGAACCCTCGGAACGATGTTTGGAAGCGTTACATGCCTCAATCAAGTCAAAATCCTACTCCGTAACGCCCTTGCCACTCGACTCGGCCTCAAAACGCTCCAAATCTATCCAAAATCCGTATATTATCATCAATCTACGCTAAAGGAATGACTTCCACATGAAAATTATCAATTTAGACCAAAAATCTCAGATTCGATCAAACCCGGTCCCCAGGACCACGTCTAGAAATCCGATAAAAATTACAAAACTTAAAAGCCCATTCACTCACGAGTCCAACCATACCAAATTTTTCAATATCCGGCCTCGTTTGACCCCTCAATTCCCCAAATCAAACTCTCCAATTACCAAGCCATAATCCCCTCAATTTCATCCCTAATTTCTACTAATTACATGCTTAAACAACTGAAAATTACTATAATCACGAGTATTAAGATCAAATAACCTACCTCAATGTAAACCCCCTTGATTCCCTCTTCAAAATCGCTCCAAAAAGCTCCAAAATCGATTAGAAATTTTGAAGAATGACCAAAAATTCGCAAGTGTTCCTTATGTCACACCTGCAGTCCCTGACACGCACCTGCGCAACCATACATGTGCTCCAATCATCCGCTCCTGCGGCTCTTCCTACGCACATGTGGGCTCGCAGCTGCGGCCATCTTTTGAACTTGCGCTCCATGCCAACCTCCCAAACTTCCGCATCTGTGACCCATATCTACACCTGCGACCTCCACACCTGTGATCCCCCTTCCGCATGTGCGGAAAAATACCAGAAGCCCACACCAGCAAATTAAGTAGCTTTTCAACAACCAAACACATCTGTTAACCATACGAAATACATCTGAGGCCCTCGGGGCCTCAGCCATTAATACCAACAAGTCATATACCAACATACAAACTTGGTCAAGCCTTCGAAACACTCAAAACAACATCAAAACATCGAATCAACCTCGGATTCAAGCCTACGAATTCCTAAACTTCCAATTTCCGCAAATGAGCCCGAAACCTACCAAACCTCGTCCGAATAACCTCAAATTTTGCACATACGTCAAAAATAACTCTATGAACCTACTCCAACTTCCGTAATTCCATTCCGAACCCGATATCTAATTCTCCACTACCGATCGAAAATTGTCAGATTCCCAATTGCGCCAATTCAAACCTAATCCTACCGCGGACCTGCAAATTACATTCCGAACATGCTCTTAAGTCCAAAATCACCTAACGAAGATATCCGGACCATAAAAATCCCAATCTGAGATCGTTTACTCATAAGTCAACATCCAGTTGACTTTTCTAACTTAACCTTCTAAGTGTCTCATTCCACTCCAAAATCACTCCAGACCCAAACCAACCAACCCGATGCAACAAAAAAAAGCTGAATAACAAATAAAGAAGCCGAAATGGAGGAAATAGGGCTATAACTCTCGGAACGACCGGATGGGTCGTTACACCCTCCCCCTCTTAAACAAATATTCATCCTCGAACGAGTCTAGGATCATATTTGAAGTCTCAAATAGGTGTGGATATCTGCTCCGCATCTCCCGCTCGGTATCCCAGGTAGCCTCCTCCATAAACTTCCCTCTCCACTGCACCTTTACTGAAGCTATGTCCTTTGACCTCAACCTTCGAATTTTCCGATCCAAAATAGCCACCGGCTCCACATCATAAGTCATATCACCCTCCAATTGAACCGTGCTAAAGTCCAAAACATGAGATGAATTGCCAACATACTTCTGAAGCATGGAAACATGGAATAACGGATGCACACTCGACAAATTGGGTGGCAGAGCAAGCTTATAAGCCACCTCCCCTATCCCCTGAAGCACCTCAAAAGGCCCAATGAACCGGGGGTCAACTTTCCCCTCTTCCCAAACCTCATAACACCCTTCATGGGTTATACCTTCAGCAAAACCTTCTCCCCAACTATGAAAGACACATCACGGACCATCCTGTCCGCATAGCTCTTCTACCTAGACTGCACCGTGCAAAGCCGCTCCTGAATCAATTTAACCTTGTCTAAAGCATCCTGCATCAAATCCGTACCCAAGAGTCTAGCCTCACTCAGCTCAAACCAACCAACTGGATATCGACACCTCCTCCCATATAAATCCTCATACGGAGCCATCTGGATACTCGAGTGATAACTCCTATTATATGCAAACTCTGCGAGTGGCAGAAACTGGTCCCATGAACCCCTAAAATCAATGACACAAGCGCGCAACATGTCCTCCAATATCTGAATAGTGCGCTCGGACTGCCCGTCCGTCTGAGGGTAAAAAGCAGGGCTCAACTCAACATGAGTACCCAACTCCCACAGCACGACCCTCCAAAACTACGATGTGAATCGAATACCTCTATCACAAATGATGGAAACTAGGACGCCATGCAGACGAACAATCATTTGAATATAAATATAAGCTAACTGCTCCGAAGTGTAAGTAGTACCAACAGGAATGAAGTGCGCGGACTTGGTCAGCCGATCCACAATAACCCAAATAGCGCAGAACTTCCTCGAAGTCTGTGGGAGCCCAACTGCAAGGTCCATGGTGATACGCTCTCACTTCCACTCCAGAATATCTATCATCTAAATCAAGCCACGTGGTGTCTAATACTCATACTTAACCTGCTGACAATTGAGACACCAAGCTACAAACCCAACTATATCCTTCTTCATCCGCCTCCACCAATAGTGTTGTCTCAAATCTTGATACATCTTCGCGGCACCCGGATGGATGGAATAGCACGAGTTGTGGTCCTCCTCATGAATCAACTCCCGAAGCCCATCTACATTAGGTACACATATCTGGCCATGCATCCTCATCACACTATCATCACCAATAGTCGCACCCCTAGCATCACCTCGCTGGACCCTGTCTTGAAGAACGAGAAAGTGTGGGTCATAATATTTACGCTCCCTGATACGATCATAAAGAGAAGACCTGGAGATCACGCAAACCAACACCCGACTAGGCTACGAAATATCTAACCTCACAAGCTGGCCCGCTAAGGCCTGAACATCCTATGCCAACGGTCTCTTTGTTGCTGGAAGATATCCTAAACTCCCCAAACTCTCTGCCCGATGACTCAACGCATCGCCACCACATTGGCCTTCCCAGGATGGTATAGAATAGTGATATCATAGTCCTCAAGAAGTTCCAACCATATTTGATGCAAATTAAGGTCCTTCTGCTTAAATAGATGCTGCAGATTCCTATGATCGGTATAAATCTCACAATGGACCCCATACAAATAATGACGCCAAATCTTTAAGGCGTGAACAATGGTTGCTAACTCTGGATCATGCACCAGATAATTCTTCTCATGGGTCTTCAATTGGAGCGAGGCGTAGGCAATCACCCTACCCTTCTGCATCAAAAGACAACCAATTTCTATCCTCGAGGCATCACAATACACGGTATAAGAACCTGAAGCTGATGGAAAAACTAACACTGGAGTTATGGTCAAAGCAGTCTTGAGCTTCTGAAATCTCTTCTCACACTCGTCCGACCACCTGAATGGAGCGCCCTTCTAGGTCAATTTGGTCAAGGGCGAAGCAATGGATGAAAATCCCTCCACAAAATGACGGTAATAACCCAGCAAACCAAGGAAGCTCCTAATCTCTTTAGTTGAGGATGGTCTAGGCCAACTCTGCGAATCCACATGAATACCCTCACTAGACACCACGTGCCCCAAGAATGCTACCAAGCCAAGTCAAAACTCACACTTGGAGAAATTTGCATAAAGCTTCTCCTCCCTCAATCTATGTAATACCATCCTCAAATGTTGAGCATGCTCCTCCTAGATACAAGAGTACACCAGGATGTCATCAATGAACACAATAACGATAGAGTCCAAATGTGGCTGGAATACATTGTTAATCAAATACATGAACGCTGCTGGGGCATTATTCAGCCCAAAAGACATCACCACGAACTCATAATGGCCATAACGGGTCCTGAAATCTATCTTAGGAATATCTGAATCCCGAATATTCAGCTGATCATACCCGGACCTCAAATCAATCTTAGAGAACACCCTCGCTCCCTGAAGCTGGTCAAATAAATCATCAATACGAGGAAAAGAATACTTGTTCTTGACAGTGACCTTGTTAAACTGCTGATAATCAATACACATTCTCATGGAGCCATCCTTCTTCTTCACAAATAGAACCGGAGCACCCTAAGGTGACACACTAGGCCAAATAAACCCTTTATTAAGGAGTTCCTGAAGTTGTTCTTTCAATTCCTTCAACTCCGCTGGTGCCATACGATATTGTGGAATATAAATGGGCTGAGTGCCCGGCACCAAATCAATACCAAAGTCTATATCCCTGTCAAGCGGCATGCCTGGCAGGTCTGCAGGAAACACATCCAGAAATCACGGACCACTAGAACAGAATCAATAGTGGGAGTCTCTACACCGACATCCCTCACAAAATCCAAATAAGATAGGCAACCTTTCTCAACCATGTGCTGAACCTTCAAGTAGGAAATCACCATACTCGGTACATAATCTATAGAATCGCTCCACTCAACCCTCGAGAATCCCGGCATCGCTAAGGTCACGATCTTAGCGTGACAACCTAGAATAGCATGACATGGAGATAGCCAATCCATGCCCAATATCACATAAAAATCTACCATACTAAGAAACAATAGATCCACTCGGGTCTCCAGACCCCCAATAAGCACCACACATGACCGATACACACGGTCCACAATAATAGTATCGCCCATAGGAGTAGACACATGAACAGTTGTAACTAAAGACTCACGGGGCATATCCAGAAAATGAGCAAAATATGATGAAACATATGAATATGTGGAACCAGGGTCAAATACGGCTGAGGCATCTCGGTGACAGATTGAAACAATACCTGTAATCACGGCATATGAAGCCATAGCATGTAGTCTGGCTGGGAGTGCAAACGGGCCTGACCACCATCTGATCGACCTCCCCTTCTAGGGAGACCTATAGCTGCCTGACCCCTACCCCTAGCTGGCTGGACGGGTGGTGAAGTAACTAGAGCTGAAGTTCAGGGCTGACTCCTCTGCTGAGATGAACCTCCCATAAGGCGGGGACAGAATCTCTTGATATGAACCAAATCTTCACACTCAAAGCAACCTCTCCCAGCAAATGGCGGTGGAGACTGGTGGGAACTGTGAGGGCTATGGCCAGATGATCCACCACAGTGACCTGAACGAGCTGACTGAGGATGTCTGAAGGGACGACATCTGACGCGGTGGAACTGACCTCCACGAGGAACACCACCAAAACTACCTGATCCCCGAGGCCTCTAGGCCTCCCTCTTAACTCGCTCCTGGTGATAAACTGACTCTATCTCTCGGGCGATGTCAAGCACCTCCTCAAAAGTAGCACTCGACACCCTCTCTCTGGTCATAAGAATCTGTAGCTGATATATGAGGCCATCTATGAACCTCCTGATCATCTCCCTGTCTGTAGGAACTAACCAAACAGCATGACGGGCTAGCTATGAAAACCTTATCTCATATTGTGTCACAGTCATATCATTCTGATGCAACTGCTGGAACTGCCTGCGCAGCTCCTCTTAGGAGGACTGTGGCACATACTTCTCCAAAAAGAGGAAGGTAAATTTCTTCCAGGTAAGGGGTGCTGCACAAACAGGCCTACACCTCTCATAAGCCTCCCACCAAGTAAAGGTAGCTTCCGAGAACTGGAAGTTAGTGAATGAGACCCCACTGGTCTCTAGAATACCTGTTATCCGAAGAATCTTCTGACACTTATCGAAGAAACCATGGGCATCCTCGCCCTCTGCACCGCTAAAAGTCGAAGGCTAAAGTCTATCGAACCTCTCTAATCTATGTTGCTCGTCATCAGGCATGACTGGAACCACATAATCCTGAACAGGTGCAACCAGCTAGGTTGGTGGCGCCTCCAGTGTCTGAAGTCCTTGAACAACTTGCTCGGGTGTACGAGCGACGGGAGTCTGAGTGCCTCCCCCGGCCTAAAAGTAGTTGCGGCCGCAATAACGGAGACCGCTTGTGCAAGGTCAGTACACACTGATAAGATCTGAGCTAGGGCCTCCTGAAGGCCATGAATCACAATAGGCACTGGGGGTACCTGAGCTGGTCCTGCTGGAGTATCTGCGGATGGGACTTGATCTGGAGCAACGGGAGGGTCTACAGGTATTGCCCCAGCTGTTGCGCTGGATGCACCCCTACCCTACCACGGCCTCAAGCGCGGCCTTGTCCTCTCACGGGCCTAACTGCTGGTTGGTCATCATTTTCGGGTACCGCGGGTCCTCACCATTTATGAGAGAATGAAACAAATAGAAGTTTAGTTACCAGAATCAATGGATTCGCACGACAAAAATTCAAGAATGTGACATTTTTTCCTAAGGGTTATGAAGCCTCTCGAAGATAAGTACGGGCGTCTCTGCACCGATCCGCAAGACTCTACTAGACCTACTCAGGACTTATGAGACCTATGGAACCTAGCTCTGATACCAACTTGTCACGACCAAAAACCAACCCAGTCGTTATGGCACTCATCGTGGAACTAAGCAATCAGACACACTCCCAAGCAATTCAATTTTTCATTAAAAATTAGATAATAGCCTTTTTCAAACTGAAGTTTGGGTAACAGAGATAAACTCAAAATCAAAATGCGAAAAATAAAAGCCCAACATCGGGTGTCACTAAGTCATGAGCAAAGCACTAAAACTGTTCTGAAATATAGCAAGACTAACATAGTCTAAAAATAGCCAAAATACAAAAAATGGGAGATAAGGAAGGAGAAAGGCAGGACTGCGATCGCCAGGTAGCTACCTCGCTATCTTCGATGAAAGATCTGCGACTGGAATAGTCAACCGCCGCTGCTGTGGCCTGAGATACCTGAATCTGCACACAAGGTACAGGGGGTAACGTGAGTACACCAACTCAGTGAGTAACAAGTCCAAACTATGGACTAATAGGTAGTGACGAACTAAACCTCAACAAATAAGCAAAATTAAATTGTGCAGTAAAGAAGGCATGTTTTCCATTCGAGTATTCAGCTCAAGAAGTAAAGTAAATGCAAATCTGAAAAATTTAAAGTAATAATCTCGTCATATCTCTAAGTTTCATTGCATACAATGCATAAAAATACCATGTACCTCCACTCTCAAGTGCTCAACCACTCGGTACTGTATATGGCCATCCGACCCAGGGAAGATTCATCCCGGAATATATGCGCATCTCTGACAACAGTCGCTCAGTATCGAGGAAGGCATTCCATCACTATGGAGAAGATCCATCTCCAGGTATAAATACTTCGGGCAAGATCCATTCCTTGGGAAGATCCATCCCTCAAAATATCATTTGCGCTCACTGGGGTTGTGTTACAGACTCTGGAGGGGCTCCTACAGCCTAAGAGCTATCACAATCATCAACATAACCGCTGCGACGTGCAGCCCGATCTCATATCTGTTACTTATAATCAGGCTATCAGGCTCTCAACCTCACTCACTCATCACTCTCCAGTCTCACACACACACGGGCTCACAATGCCATGAAACAGGCCCGAAACAAAGATATGATGTGCCAAATAATAATAACTGAGACTGAGACATGATATGATATGCATGAATAAGATAGAGTATAGATTATCAATGAAACTAATGAGATGACAGCAAGAAACGACCACTCGGGTCTCAACAGTATTAGCGTGAAGCCCTAGCAGGATATCTAGCATGATTTACAGCACATTTACTTAATCACATGATAGAAACACGGATACCAGCAAGAAAGAGCCACTAAGTGGTGCCATGGAATGAACCAGTCCACGAATCTCACGGTGCACGCCCGCACGCCCGTCACTCGGTATGTGCATCACCTCAATACTAATCACATAACACATAGCTCAGGTTTTCGAACCCTCAAAACCAAGTTTGGAAGCGTTACTTACCTCAATCAAGCCAAAATCCTACTCTGAGATGCCCTTGCCGATCGACTCAGCCTCCAAACGCTCTAAAACTATCCAAAATCCGTATATTATCATCAATATACGCTAAAGGAATGGATGCCACATGAAAATTATCAATTTAGACCAAAAATCCCAAATTCGGTCAAACCCGGCCCCCAGGCCCACGTATCGAAAATCTAATAAAAATTACAAAACTAGAAATCCCATTCACTCACGAGTCCAACCATACCAAATTTATCAAAATCCGACCACGTTTGACCCCTCAAATCTCCCAATAAAACTATCCAATTACCAAGCCCTAATCCCCTCAATTTCATCCCTAATTTCTACTAATTACATGCTTAAACAACTGAAAATTGCTATAATCACGAGTATTAAGCTCAAATAACTTACCTCAATGTAAACCCCCTTGATTCCTTCTTCAAAATCGCTCCAAAAAGCTCCAAAATCTATTAAAAATTGTGAAGAATGACCAAAAATTTACGAAGTGTTACTTATATACCTTCTGCCTAGGTATCTTGCACATGTGGTCCCTGACGCGCACCTGCGCAACTGCACATGCGGTCCAATCATCCGCACCTACGGATCTCACTTATCCGCCCAGCTTCCGCACCTGCGGCTCTTCCTACGCACCTGCGATCTCGTAGGTGCGGCCAACTTTCGCACATGTGCTCAAAGCCAACCTCCCAAACTTCCGCATTAGCGACCTATATCCACACATGTGACCTCCGCACCTACTCTCCCCCTTCTGCAAGCGCGGAAAAACACCAGAAGCCTAACACCAGCAAATTCAGCAGCTTTTCAACAACCAAACCCATCAGTTAACCATCCGAAACACATCATAGGCCCTCGGGACCTCAACCATTAATACCAACAAGTCACATACCAAAATACGAACTAGGTCGAGCCTTAGGAACACTCAAAACAACATCAAATCAACCTCAGATTCAAGCCTAAGAATTTCTAAACTTCCAATTTCCACAAATAACGTCGAAACCTTCCAAACCTCGTCTGATTAACCTCAAATTTTGCACATACGTAAGAAATGACTCTATGAACCTACTCCAATTTCTGGAATTCCATTCCAACCCCGATATCTAATTCTCCACTACCGACCGGAAATTGTCTAATTCTCAATTTCACCAATTCAAGCCTAATCCTACCACGAACCTCCAAATTACATTTCGAAAACGCTCCTACGTCCAAAATCACCTAACGGAGCTATCTGAACCAAAAACCCTAATTCGAGATCGTTTCCTCATAAGTCAACATCCGGTTGACTTTTCCAACTTAACCTTCTAATATAGAGACTAAGTGTCTCATTCCACTCCAAAACCACTCCAGACCAAACATACCAACCCGATGCAACAAAATAAAGCTGAATAACACATAAAGAAGAAGAAATGAGGGAAACAGGACTATAACTCTCAGAACGGTCGACCGGGTCGTTACATAATGGAAGTGTCACCAGCACTCTGGGAATGTGGTCCCCATTGTGGTATGCCTGCTACATGTTGTATGCAAGTGTTAGGGTTAAGTGCAGATCCCATTGTAGCCGCAATGGTGATTGTGTTGTCCACAATGGGCGAGTATGCTCAACACTGGTGCAAAATTTTAGGTTATTTCAAAAACTATAAATACTGAGTTGTATGATTGTTTTGTTTTTTACCATTTTAGTTACTTGAAAGCTCGATTCTATTAGATTTTGACCCAAATATTCATCTATAAGCTTGGTATACGTTAATCTATCTTGAATTTGAGACGAGCTTACTAGTAAAGTTTCTCAAACTAATATGTCTAAGTTGGTAGGAGAATCCACTTTGGATAAGAAAAAACAAGTGTGTAAGAAATATTTGGTCATCCGTTTCTCACTGAAGACATCCTAAACAAAATCCCAAATGCCATCCTTGATAATTTCCTTACATTTGTAATAAAAAGTACTAGTATAGCCACCGGGTCCAGCTGAGCTAAAAACACTCATGCTGAACTTCGCGTTCATGATCTCCTCACTATCAAAATTGCAGCTAAGTACTCATTGTTAGAACCGGTAATGCATTGAGGAATACAGTTGAGGATGTCTTGATCTCTAATTTGGTGCTTGATATGATGAACATCAACTTTGGAAATTTTGTCATCACCCTAAATCCATATGTTTCTGTGATCCTCGATACTGTGAAATTGTACTTTCCTTCTTCTATTTCTGATTAGGCTGTGGAAGTATCTTGTGTTGGAATCCCCTTTTTCAAACCATTTTATTTGAGCTTGTTTCCTCTTAAGTGCATCATGCATATTCATCCACTTGATATACTTAACATGGCCTTTCTTGAGTTCCTCCCTGGATTGACCATTATTGTTACTTAAGGTATAAAATAGTTATTTATGTACCTCAAATGAAATTTAATCATCATTTATTGTCACGATCCGAGATCCCAACCACGAGGCAATGATGGCGCCTAACATTCACTTGCTAGGCAAACCAACGTTAGTTGAAGCATTAACTAATTTTAACAATGTAAAAATAGGACATTAATAATTTAAAACTGAAACATTCTGAAATACATGTGATAAATACAATCGCAATGTGGTTTATATATATCCCAGAAATCCGGAGTCACAAGTACATGAGCGACTTGAATATTACAAATATGGTCTGAAAAGAAATACCAATGTCTGAAATTAGATAAATAGTAAAACAGAATAGAAAGCGGACTTTAAGGAACGCGAACGTCATGCAGTTCTACCTCAAGTCTCATGTACGAGTCGGATCCGAGCAATCTCCTCTAGACGATGTTTGGACCAACACCGGGATCTGCACAATAAGTGCAGAACTATAGTATGAGTGCAATGGACCCCATATACTCTGTAAGTGTCTAGCCTAACATCGATGAATTAGTGACGAGGCTATGATAGGACACTCACTAAAAACTTATACGAGTATTAATAAAAGAAAATAGAAATATAGATAAAGCAGTAAACTTATAAGAACGAGACCCAAAGGTCAACTAACAAAGGCCCCCAGAATAACATCATCTTATAACCTCATATCACAGTACATAAATATATCCGTATAGCTACAAATAGTTATAACACATCATACTTCATTGCGGAGTGCAATCCGATCTCAACATTTATCATAATATCTGTTGCGGCGTACAACCCATCCCAATATTATATCAATATTTCTTGAGGCGTGCAACACCTTTTCCCATTATCAATTTATTTAAATACTATTGTGGCGCGTAACCTGTTCCTAATATCAACTCAATAACATGAAAAACTCAACACAGCCAAATTCTGTAACCTCAACACAAACAAAATTAAAGCGTATAGAACATCAAGGAACTACCAGTATAGACAGAGAATAACTAATGTATCCACAAACCTCGACAAATCATCGATACAAGAATAGCTAAAGGAATCCCTTAATCGGACACGATATAATAAAATGCACAAGTAATGTAAAGGCACATAAGACAATTAAAGACAAGAATCAATGAAGATATGCAATTAATACAGATGGGAACATATAGCAGTTAAGCAGGTATTGATTGAAGAATGATTTAACCGAAATATTTAGCAGTTAATTGATAGATAACAAACAAGGCATAAGTAACAAGTGAGGACATATACCAAATTAAAGCATGTAAAAAAATATAACATAGAATAAATATAGATATAAAGATAAATAGCCCAACCCCCTTGCTTTAACCTCTGACAACGCATATACACTCGTCACCTCGCATATACGTCGTCCCTACACATAATTCAGGTAACAAATAGACCAACAAGTCCCTAATTTTCTCAAGTGAAAGCTAAACATGACACTTACATCTAGGAGTGTTCATGGTTCGGTTTGGATCAATTTTTCCCTAAAAAGAAACCAAACCAAGTGAGTCGGTTCTTCAAATATTAGAACCAAACCAATTAAGTTGGTCTTTTATCAATTCGGTTTTTGTCGATTTTTTAGTTTTTTCGGTTATTTATCGGTTTTTTCCTTAAATATGAGACATACACTAATAAACACATATTTCAGAGACTACATTTTTAACGTAACACTATCAAACTAATTGCTCTTTGAGAAATCTATCTATCATTTGCCAAGATATATTGATGATAAGAAAATCAAATAGTGATGAATAATTTAAGTACTCAATTAAAATCGATTATCTTTAACATAAAATAATTTCTTGTACTTAGCAAAAGAAAACTACCAATCAAACTAGAATGTAAAAGCAAAGAATTATATTATTATAATAGCAAAAAACTAGAATATAAATACAAACGACTAATATGTACCATAATATTTTAGAAACTTTATATAAAAAAATACACACATATATATATATATATAGGTGTAATAATAAATTTTAATAGTTACTTCTATAGTCAGTTTGGTTCGGTTTCTTTGTTTATTTTTAATTAAAACCAAAACCAAACCAAATTTGACCAGTTTTTAAAATTCGAAACCAAAACCAAATCGAACATAAAAAGTATCGATTTTTTTGGTCGGTTTGGTTCAATTTTTCTATTTGGTTCGATTTTTCGGGTTTTTATAAACACCCCTACTTACATCTTTCAGCAAGCAAATCAATAACCAACTACATCTTTTCCTTTCGGACATGCCTCCAAAAACCAAGCGAATCTAGCTAACTATCGTTCAAACAATACAAAATAAGTTTTAGAAACTACCCACGAATAAAAAATGTTCAATCTTTAACTAAAATGAAAAATTCAACAAAAGTCAACCCCATATCCACTTGGTCGAAATCCGAGATTTCGAATAAAACTCGATTACCCATTCACACCCGAGCTCGGTTATGTGATTTATTTCAAAATGAGTCAAAATAATTCACGTCCCCCAACTTTGCTTTAAAAATCATGCTCCCCCCGCCCCCCCAACTTTGAACAATAATGATTTTCCCTCCTTTATCTTGCGCAATGCCTTTTTTGCCCTTGAATTTTTAATTCCCTCCTCTATATAATACTTATTTATTGTATAATATTCTTATGGTTATCTTTGATTTAAATTATAGTATACCTTATTATAAATGAATTTTAAATATAATTTATAAAGTAGTTCATTAATGAAAATCAAAATCCAAAAATCTATATCTACAATAGAAAATAAGAGTGAAAGTTTAAGGGCAAAGGAGGTAAGAGGATTCAATTGAATCCCATCACCGGAAAATTAGGTCGCGAAAATAGGTCAAAAATAAACTTTTTAGTTGTATATAAAATTTTTAATCCCTTTGACATAAGAAGATGTATTAAAGTGGTATAGAGATTCAAAAGCTATCTTAGCTCACAAGTTCAAATCGTGAATAAATTAAAAAATGGGTGTTTTTCAATCCTCTTATTTGAATTTCTAGCTCTGTCACTATGAAAATAGAACTTAAATACATATTTAATATGCATGACATAAAATATCAATCATAAAGATAACGATAAATTTATAATATTTATAAAAGGATTATAATTTTAATGAAATCTAATTAAAATTTATAATAGGTATTACACAGTTTAAATTATAGCTAAAACCATAAAAATTTATCATATAATAAATAAGTATTAAATTGAGGAGGAAATTGAAAACTCAAGGGGAAAAAGGTATTGTGTAGGATAAATAGGGGATAATGATTGTTCAACGTTGATGGAGGAGTTTCGTTTTTAGCGCAAAATTTAGGAGTGTAAATGATTTTCATCCATTTCAAAATCAGACCTCAATATGAATTCTAAATTTCAATTTTACAAAATTTTTAAATTCTATCCAAAATCTCTAATTTCTACCACGAAATTCATAAATTTAAGGTTAAAAATTAATGGGTGATTATGAAAATACATCAAAATTAGTAGAAAAGTACTAACTAATGAAGTTGGGACGAATATATCTCTAGTCCGAGCTCTAGACGGAGATTGAAAATCTCTCTAGTCCGAGTTCGAAAATCTCTCTAGTCTGAGTTCGAAAATCTCTCTAGTTAGCTTGTTATTTAACTCGGCGCCAGGAGTCTTTGCGTTTGCAAAGTACCTGCCGCATTCGCGAAGTGCACAGGCTTTTTGTCCTTCGTGCTCGCGAGGTCCTTATCGCATTTGCGAAGACATTTTCGAGCCAAGCTTCCGCGTACGCGTCCTATGTGTCGTGTTCATGATGAATGACCACCTGCCTTTCCCCCAAGCTTCCGCGTACGCGTCCGTAGAAAAATATGAGACTTGGGCGTGTACTCGGAATTGAATTCCGAGGTCCCAAGCCCGAGAAATGAATTTTTGAAAGACATTATTTTACTGAAATTATAAGGGTCTTTGAAAATTTGATCATGTTTGAAATTGATGGTATCAGACCCGTATTTTTGGTTCGGGAACCTGGGTACAGGTTTAATATAGTGTTTGAGTGGTGCCTGTAAGATTTGGTAAGAAACGGAGGTCATTTGACGTGATTCGGACCCGTAGTTGTGAAATTTGAAACTTTGAAAGTTTTGAGATTTTTCTTTGAATTCTATGCTAAGTTCGTTGTTTAAGATGTTATTTTGGGGATTTGATCGCAAGAGTAAGTCTGTAGGATATTTTTAAGGTTGTGTACATGTTTGGTTTGGAGCCCCGAGGGCTCAGGTGAGTTTCGGGTAGGTTCCGGGTGTTTAGAATTGAATAATCACTGCTGGTGCACCAGTTATGGTGTGCCCGCACCTGCAAGCCTAGGGTGGTAGGTGCGGACCCTCAGCCGCAGGTGTGGTCCAGCCTAGCCTGCCCCATTTCCGCAGGTGCGATCAGCTTTTCACAGAAGCAGATAAACCTCCGCAGGTGCAGCCCTCAGTGGCCTTGCCCATTTCCGCAAGTGCGACCATTTTTTCGCACCTGCACAAGCGCAGGTGCGACCCATGCACCACAGGTGCGACCCATGCACCACAGGTGCGACCCATGCACCACAGGTGCGACCCAAGCACCACAGGTGCGAGGGTCGGGCAGTGTGTTTAAGTTAGAACTTCATTCGATTTTATTTTCACTTCTTCACAAAAATAGGAGACCAAGGGCGATTTTCTCAAGATATTTTCTTCTCAAATCATAGGTAAGTGTCCACTAACTAATTTTCTTCAATTTCCTAATGATTTTCATCAACTTTTATCAAGAATTCTAGGGTTTTAATGGTAGAAAATTAGGGATTTGGGTAGAGTTAAGGCTTTTTGAATAATTGGAATTTAGAGCTCATTTTGAGGTTGGATTTCGAAACTAATTACATATTCGGGCTTGTGGGTGAATGGGTGATCGGGTTTTGGTTCAAAACTCGAGTTTTGACCAAGCGGGGCCGGGGTCGATTTTTGATTTTTTAGGAAGAATGATAGAAAATTCATAATTAAGCCTTGGGGTTGAATTATTTAGCATTTATTGATATTATTAAGCTAATTATGTCTAGATACAATTGAATTGGAGGCGAATTCTAAGGGGAAAGCAGTAATTGAGGCTTGAGTTGGTCGTGGAATTCGAGGTAAGTGTTTGGCTTAACCTTAGCTTGAGAGAATAAGTGTTGTGTCCTATTTGCTATGTATAAGTATCATGTTCAACGTATATGTGAGGTGACGAGTACCTGTACGTTGGTGTCAAGTATGCCCGTGAGTCGAATATTGTGATTTTTATGGTTTTTTGTTAAGTAATACTTGAGTTGCACTTTATAGCTATCCATGATGGTGGAAATTCCTTGATATTGAACTGTGTCAAGTATTGGTTTCAATTGAAGATGTTTATGTGAAGTGATGCACTAAGTAAGATTGGTTATAGTTATTTTTTCCTTGCCGGGATGGTATTGATTCCACTATTGGCTCTCTTGCTAGGATGTTATGGTTTTATTCCTGTTTACTCCGTTATTTTTCTTGTTGGATTGCTGTCATTTGATGTGTTTGGGTGAGGAAGAATGTGAAAGCATGAAGGGTGATGTCGTGCGTGAGATATTGAGTGAATGTTAATGCACGAAGGATGATGCCGTGCCGATATTGTGATTTTGAAAGCACGAAGGGTGATGTCGTGCCACGATATGAGTGATACTGCACGAAGGATAATAACGTGTCATGATATTGTGAGGTAAAAGCACGAAGGGTGATGCTGTGCCAAATATATTGATTCTGATGGTGAGGACGAGTGTAAAAGCACGAAGGGTGATGTCGTGCACTTGTTTTTATATTACTATTTATGTTGCTTAAATTGATATCTAAATTGTGCCTTATCTCATTATTTCCATTATTTGTTATTTCCTCCCCTCAACATGTTCCCCCTTCCTTTATGCTTAACTGTTTATTCCTCGTTGTATTATTTTCTCCGTATACTATTAAACTGCACAAGTTGATTTTGGTTATCGTGTCCTAGCCTCGTCACTACTTCGCCGAGGTTAGGCTCGACACTTACGTAGTACATGGGGTTGGTTGTGCTGATGCTACACTCTGCAGTTTTGTGCAGATCCCGGTACTGGACTCTTCGGACCGTAGATCAGGGTTGCTGCCTTCAGTCCAACGGAGATTCCGAGGTAGTCCTGCAAACGTCCGCAGGCCTTGGCGTCTCCTCCTATTTCACTTCTATTCTGTTCTTATTTACTTCTGAAACAGATATGTATTTATATTTTGTTCATACTCCTGTTTGAAGTATTCATAGACAGTCTGTGAGATTGTGACACCTGTTATGGGAGTACTTTAGTTCTGGATTTCGTATTAATATCATATTGAGCTGTTTAATTATATCATATCGTATTTTATATTCTTTAGTTTTATTATAAAATCTGGTAAAACTGTTGAAGATAAAGAAATAAGGTAGTTAATCAGAAATGTTGGTTTGCCTAGCGGGTTTAATGTTAGGCGCCATCACAATCCCCATAATTAAAATTCGGGTCGTGACAGCTACTATTTACAATCACCACCACATCAACTACCATTGTCTAAATCTCCACCAATCACGTGATAATCACCACCATCAGCTTGTACCATATATTTTCATTCACTGTTATCAATCACTATCGCAATTATTTATTACCGTCATCAACTATAATTGTCAAATGTTACCATCTGTTATCATCATTAATTACCACCATTAATCAATATTGTAATTAGCCACCATTAATCAATATTGTAATTAGCCGCCACCATCACTAACTACTACCCATAATTATACCATCAAGCACCATCACTATCAATTACCATTGTAATTCACCACGCATAGCCCCCATCACCAATAATATTTTCTAATACTTTATTGTCTATTAGATTAAATACATAGTATTTATTTGAATTTTATATTATTAATTTTCAATAAAGATTTTTTATACATTTAGATAGTATGAAAACAAACTGTTTTAATTGCTTTGTGATTGATATTTAATACGTTATTTTAATATGTATTTAATTCGAACCTCTTGATTTTAAATAGTATGTATATAGATTTAGACAGCTTAATCTTAAGAAAATGAACAAGACCAGAGGATCCATTAGAGTTAGACACGTTGTTTAAAATATGTTTCTTAAAGGTTAAAAACGGTGGTATCTACTTTAAAAATAATCTGTGTTAAAAATAAATCAAAATGGATATTCTGAAATTAACCTCTATTATAAATGTAGATTTTCATGATTATTAAGAGAAAAAAAAGTACCAAGAAGTTGGATCGAAGTTTCAGCTTTGTCTTTCAAGTTCATCATGTATCACTTAAGTGAAAACCTTTTTTCCACCAAACAAGGAGAATTTATTCCCATAGGTAAATTCGATCTAACTCATACATTGTTTCGTTAATTGAATAAGATTTATCATTATTCAGCATAACGTGCACCTTGTTTGGTTCTAATTTGCCTCTGCTTAAAAATAATACTTGTATAAGCCATGCTCAAATTTATGTATCATTTTATACAATCTAGAATGTAGAATAAAAATTATAAGATTTGGCATATGTTTAGAACTACTAAAAGAATGCCCTCTTCACTTCAGACCCGTGTTGCCTTTAATACAAGCCAAAGATAAACGAGAAACAGTCTCTTGTCTATGAACCAAACGATAGAACTTTACCTCCTCCTATCTATGGTTCACTTTCCATAAAAAGTTCAAATAAAAAGACTAAAGAGAAGTAAAACCCAATTGTTGAAAAAAATTAATAAGACATTTAGGGGTCATTTGTGTTGAAGGATAAGAATAGTAATTCGAGAGATTTATATTGTAATTGTAGTATTATTTTTATGTCAACTCATCTCAAGATAAGACAATCGAAACACAAAGACGCCCTTCTCCTAAAGTTCGATAAAAAGATCAATTTTAAAATTAAAAATAATAGTTTAACTAATGTAAAACTAAACACATGTTGTAAATAGCATCCTAATATATTTTTTTTTATCAAACGAATCAACATCTACAAAAAAGAAAAAGAAAAAAGAATATTGCATCCACTAAAATAATTCGTATATTATTTGATTCATGTACTATAATATTCATATTATGATCTTAATATAATTTGTTCTTAAATCAACTGTTTATCCTTAAAATGGTATAGTTAAATTTGTTACGTAGTTTATAGACAAGCGAATTGATTTGATCCAAAAATGATAAAGAGATAGCATTAAAATTAAGATTTAACGATTGAAATCAAAGAAGATGACAAGTCTGGCTCTTATCTCGGCGTTTCTGAGAGCAGAAGTGAAAATAATGAAGAAGCGAAAGAAAGCAGTTAATAGCAAAATAGTAAAATTTAGCCTTTTTTGTATAGAATGTTTCATGTTCGAACAATGAGTGTTAGCCCCCAATAATTATAGTTTTGCCTAGGAAAACAAGATTCTAGGACCAAGTTTCTCTTTAAATGAGAATAAAATGGTCATTGAAGAGGATGTAACGTCGGCCCTTGAATGTGAGTATTCTCTATAACGAATGTTCATTTAATGCTAGCAAATATTCTCTCATTGAATGCAGTCTGATGGCAAATATTTGAACTCCTACAGTCTACTAAATTTCAATTTGAAATGTTTTCGTTACCGGTCACACCCATCATATTCGGTATTAATTATTTCCCGACTCATCCTTTTTCTATCTTCAGTTCCACGTGTCATGTTATCACTCGATATGACGACCCGGCCGGTCGTCTCGAGAGTGTATCCCTGTTTCCCCATTTTTCTGTTTTTATTGTGTTTCTCATCTATTATATGTCTTACCGGGTTGGTTGGATCGGGTCCGAAGTGACGTTGGAGAGAATTGAGATACTGAGTCTCTTAATCGGAAGGTTGAAATGGAAAAGTTGATCGGATGTCAACTTATGGGTAAACAGCCTCGGATGCGAATTTGGATGGTTCCGTTAGCTCCGTTAGGTGATTTTTGACTTAGGCTTGAATTGGCGAAAGTTGAAATTTTGGCGAATTTGACCGGTAGTGAAAATTTTGATATCGGGGACGGATTGGATTTCCGGAAATTGGATTAGGTTCATGGTGTCATTTATGACATGTGTGCAATATTTGAAGTTAGTCGGACGTGGTTTGATAGGTTTTGGCGTCGTTTGTGGAATTTGGAAGTTTAGAAGTTCTTTAGGCTTGAATCCGGCTGTAATCTTTGTTTTGATGTTGTTTTGGATGATTCGAAGATTCGACTAAGTTCGTATTGGGTTATATGACTAGTTGGTATGTTTGGTTGAGGTCCCAGGGCCCTCGGGCTGATTCCGGGAGGTTTTCGGACTTGGTATGGAATTTGTGAAGTTGCTGAAGTGCTGGGGGTGGTGGTGTGATCGCACCTGCGGAGTGGGAACTACAGGTGGGAGCCCACAGAAGCAGGGAAGGAACAGCATAAACAGTTAAGGATGAGATGAGCAGAGGCCGCAAGTACGAAGATTTTCCCGCACCCGCGATACTCGTAGAAGCGGGCAGCTTGGCACAAGTGCGAGATTGAGCCGCAAGTGCGATGGGTTCCGCACCTGCGATAGGTGCAGATGCCATCTTGTAGCTGCAGGAGCGGAACTTGTAATTTTAAGTGGAATCCGCACCTGCGATGAAATTTTTGCATGTGCAGCGTCGCAGATGCGACAGTTGGTCCGCAGATGCGAAAAGTCTGGGCAGAAGTTTAAAAGGCAAGGGTTCGAAATTTTAGTCTTATTTCAACATTTTGGACTCGGACTTAGGTGATTTTGGAGAAGCTTTTTGAGGACATTATTGAGGTAAGCTTCTTGTACTCGTTTTGGATCATAAATCTTGTTTCCCCACCTAATAAGCGAGATTTAGAAGTGAAATTTGGGGGTTTAGGGCTTGAGGATTGGAGAGTGGATTTTGGGTATTTGGATGAATTTAGTATATTTAAACTCATGAGTGAATGGGGTTCCGGGTTTTGTGCCTTTTGTCTGATTTCGAGACGTGGGCCCGGGGGCCGAGTATTTCAGATTTTGGGCTATAATTTTGGGCCGGGACCCGTAGCAGTCATATACTTGTTGAATTGACATTTAATTGTTGTCTTGTACTCAGTCACAATCTTACTTGTGTGTCATGTCTCTGTTCCCTCTTATTTCTTGTTAATACTTGTTATTATCTCTCTTTGGGCTGAATTGTATGATTTCTGTGAGCCTAAGATGTTGGAGAGGTTAGTGACTGAGATAGGGCCTGAGTGCCGAGTTGTGAGGTATATGGATCGGGTTGCACGCCACAATGAGCCTTATGTCTATTGATGGATTTATGGAGCAGGTTGCACGCCACAACGAGCCTTATGGCTATTTATGGACTACGGATCGGGTTGCACGCCACAACGATATTGGATCGGGTTGCAGGTACCTATTGAGTGTGTGTGTATTGAGGGCTGAGAGCCGAGTATTGAGCTATTGAGAGCTTGAGGGACCGTGACCCCGAGAGGTTGTATTTGTCTTGCTTTGTTGCTACACTTAGTTGATTCATGTTACGGTTTCAACTTCTAGGAGTTTTTATGTCCGGTTTACCTGAACTCAGTAAATATAAAGCTGACTTGATCTATATTGCCGGAACTAACTCATGTTTTACTTTCATTGTTGAAAATACTGAAATTACTTAATTCCTTATTTATTTCTGATACTTGTTGAGTTGGTTGTACTCATGCTACACTCTGCACTTCATGTGCAGATTCAGGTGTGTCCGGTCACAGAGGAGGTTGAGTTCGTGCGTGGTCGAGTATCGGAGACTTACGACGTAGGTGCCTGCGTCTGCAGACCTTATCTCTCCTTCTATGTTATCTCCCTTTTTCTGTATTGACACTTAGACACAGACTCTTGTAGACACTATTTTTATTAGACTGGCTGTTTAGATGCTCATTACTTGGTGACATCCTGATGTTTGGGGCTATCTTTCTGCATTATATTTTGAGCTTAACTCATGTTTTTATGAAAACATTATGTTATGAAAATTCTTTTGGTTTATCTTTTATGAAATACTGAAGTATTTTGAAAATCGTCTTGCCTAATACCATCGATAGGCGCCAACACGACAGGTTAGAGTTTTGGATTATGACACTCGACCACCTATTATCAACCAATTTTACTCCATACAGATAGTCCCGCTACTTTCTGGTGACGTAACTTAGTGTTACATGGAAGTAGGTGAAGATTCCTTTTCTTGGCAGGAAAGTTGCTTTACTGTCTCTGATGCTTGAAAGGTCGTACGTCTTCTCACATTTAATACCTCGAACACGTGTTGCCCCATGATTCAGCAAATATTTTTGCTGATTTTCGAGGTAATCGTTATCACGATTTTTGACGTCTATAACTCCTCTGTTACTTATTATTTTTACTTCTCTACTTTCACAATTTTCATAAGTTTCTCTCCTTCTACTCTGTATTTGCTTAGAAACCTTTACCAATCTTCAAGTTTCTCAGCAAGAACTTTCTTTTTTACAAATATTTTACTACCATGTCTTTATTCACTTCTTCTTTTGTTAATATCGGTCTTTTCTTAGGTGGAGGACTGAAGAAAAACAAAGACAATGAGGTTGACGTTGAGTGTGATCCTCCAAATGTTAGCACCTTTATGCCTCTTTAACTCAGTATTGCAAACGACCTTCAAGAATAAGCTTATTCTGCAAACCCTCAAAGCCACAGGTTTGGCAAGTTAGTAGATACCACTCATTCAATCACCCTTCCAGTATCTCAACTGTAAAGGAGGACTGCAACTTCCACCATATTGAAATCATCGCTTCGGATATGGCTACCTATTCCAAGGAGGGATTCACGTATGTTTACACATACCCCTTTACCTTGGGACCATTCTTTTTGGGGTTGAGTGAAAGCTTGAACCAATAGATTTGGAGTTTTTCCACTGATAATAGGTCTGCTTAGCATAAGTAGGCCAATCTATATGGTGAACGGTGTCCTGCCTTCATCAACTGTGCACTGAGAGCGGGAAACCTAACTCATGCACATAAAATGAAACTTTACTCTCCCAAGGTTTTTTGTGGTGGAGTAATAAACCTTGGTAAGCGTGGTCACCATGCTCTCCTCACCAGAGTAGATGATGACAAACATCATGGATGGATGGAATTATTCATCGTCATTGCTACCAGGGACATCATCCTGACCACAACTCTAACTTTTCTCGAGTCGTGGAATAGCTTTTGTAAGTATTAGATCATTTACTTACTTTCTCTATGAAAAGATCATTTTCTCTTTGTTTCAGATACCCACTGTGAACCACCACAGGTTCAAGTCCTAGACCGATGGGTTTAGAAATTTTTGGAAATTACAATTCCAAAATCCCGACGGTGGAAGAATATAGCCCCCAAATACGGGTGGAAGGCCAAGCATCATGGTAAGTTAAGCCCTTCTTTCTTTTACCCTTGCTCGAACACAAGAATCTCATGAATAAATTTCTAACTCTATTGTTGACCCGCTACAGGACTTCCGAGGAGCTCTGTCATTTGCCCTGAGGTCAACGCCTTAGATGATCTCGAGTAGGCCAGGAGAGTGTTTGAAAATGCCCTTGCCCAGAACAGAACTTGTGAATCTGCCTGAGCCTTCGGTGAGGGTGCCTCCTCTCGGAGTCCCCAGCCCAAGAGCAAGAAAGAAAAAAGAAGATGATCCTCCTCATTTGGGACTTAAGAGAAGAGGGTCGTGCGAGCTGGCCATAGTGGTCCTCATTGATGAATGGGAAGCTGGTGACGAAGAGGCTCCCCTTCAAAAGAGAAAAAGGATATTCATCACCTCAACCGGATGCTCAGTCGGAAGTGCTTCAAAGCGCCACGTCAGATGAAGTTGAGGCCCTTTGGGGTGAGATGGGCTTGGTCGAGAATGTTTATTCTCACTTCCCGGACCCAATTGGTGTCTCTGGTCCAAAGAGTTTGGACCCTGAGCCTCTTCTTCCCCCAACAACCGAGCAAATAACAAAAAAGACTCCCTCTGCCACATTTGCTTCTTCTCCTTCCACATTGATGGCTTCATTCTTATCGACACCAACTATTCCTTCGCCACCAACACCAATTGCATTTCCTCTACCGACATCAACTGATCGAGAAAGGAATGTTTCTCCTCCTCAATCTCTAGACCATGGGAACTTGGGGAGCACTTACGTTGCGCCTTCTCAAGATCCCCAAAAGGCGCAGTGCCACTCTCTCGATCTCGAAGGATTACCATGTCTTCTCCATGCCAGTGGAGCTTACATAAATCCACTGGCTTCAGTGAAGGATTGGAAGAAAATGGGCTCCCTTTCCGGGGAGTCTTTGATAAACAAGAACATGCATAGTGAGGTGCAGGTATCATACTAGTTTCCCCCTATATTATTTTCTGCCTATATGTTTCAATTGTTATACTAACTTCAATCTTCTCTTTTCAGGCCAAACTTTTTGCTTCTAAAGGACTGCAAAGGTTGATCCTTGATAAATAAGGGCTTTCTTCTGAGCGGGATCAACTTCTTAGCTGAAAGGAACCAGCTTTTCACGTGCCTCCTGGTGCTGGAGGCAAAATTTGCAGAGATGGATAAGCTCGATTCCTGATTAAAGTAGAGAGAACAAGATATAAAGGCCCACAGCTACGAAGTTACTTAATTACACGAAAAGCATCAAGAGGTTAAGGGTAAGTGTGTCGAGCTTCATGACGTTGTACTCTCTTGATGTCGAGCGTGAGTCTTCTTTCGTAGAGCAAATCAATAATTTAAAGTCAGACTTATGCTCTGAAATTGAGGAGGCCAATGCTACCGTGGAGAAGATGGCCCGAATGGAAGAGATCCCGAAGACGACCATGGAGCAGAATCGGCTCCACTCAACTACCAATGTTGAGCTTGACTCCCGCCTCAGTGCCATGAAAGTCGAAAGAGGGCTCCAAGCTAAATTTGATAAACTTCAATAAAACCTCAAGGACCAAGAAGATTACCTCGTTTTTAAGAAGACTTATCATATATATCATATGAGGAGGAAAATCTTACAAAAGGTCAAAGCGAGCATCGTTTTATTGATGATTGTATCGCCAAGGACCGAGAAATAGAGTTAACTGCTCGTGAAAATCTTCCTGTTTGGCCCGCTGCAACTCAAACCTCGAATAATAGTTCTAGGTATTTGGGAACCGAAGGCGAGATTGAAGAAGATGAAGGCCCTGACCTGGTAGTGGATTCGCCTATTAAATCTCGCATTTTCGTATGTTAAAATTTCGTCGTAAGTTAATCGACGTAAGTTCGGGAATGGGACTATTTTGAGAATATAAGCATTATGCTATTTCAAACAAGTGATGAGTAAGTTCGTGAATGTGAGAGGGGCAGCAAGTCAAAGAAAATAAATTTTCTTCAAGTTTGACATATTGGGATAAAATACGGGCCGAGCGATAATACCCGATATTTATGGACTAGTACCATACAAGGTATTATATGACCATGATAGTAGGATGTATAAAGTGTATTAAAAATAAGTAGAATTTTAACTAATTTGAGATAGTTCTTAATTATGCGGGTAATTGGTTAATTATCGGGTACCGAGATATTACCTAATTAATTAATTAATTAATGGATAAGATTAAAATTCCCATCCCCACGTGGTAGCAAGCCACTAAACCAAACAAATGACTCTTAAGTCATATTAGATTAGGTGGCAACCAAAGGATATTTATCTTCCAGCATAAGGATTTCTAAATCCAAAAAAATTTATATATCTTTGAACCATTAGAAGGGGTATATCTTGGTAAAATCATGACCAGGGAGATAAGAACCATATACTCATCTTTCAAAATCAAAGAATAACAATGCAATCTGAAGCAACATAGTAAGGTGCGGATATTCAATTATTCAAACAGAGATTTCATAGCATCTTAAGCAACGTGAGATTTTATAATTTTAAGGAAGTATGGTGCATTCCTTCTCAAAAATATCATACGAATTTTTTCCTACTCCAGTTATGTTAAGGCTAATCCCTTCCTTCATTTTGGCATGATCTCGTAATTATACGAGTTTGATAACGAAGCATAAAGAGAAATTCATATTCCGGAATTTACGTATATTTTCCTAGTCCTGTAAGTTACAATATTCTCCTTATCGGGACTTCATATTCAATTGAGTATTTCTTTTTTCCAGTCAAGAGAGTAGAGAGTCTATATATACAGTATTATAATATTTTCATTACCATCGAGCTATAATTGATGGGAAGGACCCTATTGGGCAACCTCTGATCAGATGGTAAGTTATATACCAAGTCTACTGTGGCAGAGCGTCTATGAGCGAGCCCAGTGGCCGAGATATAGAGCCTAGTATGGTCGAGCTCCTATAAGAGAGCCTACTATGACAGAGCAGTTATATATACACACACACACACACACACACACACACACACACACACACATATATATATATATATATATATATATATATATATATATGCCAAGCCTTATAGGGCCGGACAACTATTTTACCTACTATATTGAGAGAGTTGAATCAGTATCAGCAGGTAAGCATATGTTCGGATTATCTTTGATTCCCAGTTGCTTTGAGTTATTATATTATCAGTTCAGTTTTAGCTTTTAGTATATTGCCTTACATACTCAATACATTATTTCGTACTGACGTCCCTTTTCTGGGGGCGCTGCATTTCATGTGTTCAGGTTTAGACAGACAGATGGGTAGACCTCCTCATTAGATGTTGCCCAAGTTCAGCTTGATCGGTAAGCTCCATACCCTTCAGAGTTGCCAGGCCTAGAGCTTTATGTATATCTTTGTATATATGTATATATGTATATATGTATATATGTTGTGAGTAGGTCGGAGCCCTGTTCCGATCATAGTATATCAATCAATAGAGTCTTGTAGACATATCGTGTCAGTTAATGTAGTATGTTGGGCTTGAAGGCCTTTTATGTAAATTTTGTTGGTCTGTCAGTTGTAGTAGTTATGGCGGCCTTGTCAACGCAACTTTATATTGAAATTTAGTCAGTATTTGCAATACTCTTGCAATGTGTCCATGCCCAAAGTATGACATTACATGCTCAGAATCCCTTAGTCGCAAGTTGGTACGCAAGGATAGGTAAAGCATCGGGTGCCGGTCTCGCCCCCCCCCCCCCCCGNAGCAGTTCTGTCCTAGGGAGTTTACAAGCCGTGTCTAGTAGAGTCTTGTTTATGGGTGTGTCATACACCACCCTTATGAGCATGAGGCTACATGGCATTTAGTATTGTCACTCTTTCTTATTACTCTAGATCGTGTGGTAGAGCTCACTTACAAGAATTCAAACTCCTAGCTCCTATTCCATTCATAATAAGGCGATACCTACATCCTGAAAGACGGTTGGTAAGAGATATGGCTATGGAAATGTTGAGTCAGAGGAACTCGACTTTGTATCATGCTTATGATAAGTAAATGTGAGGTCTTCAGCAGATCATGTGTGTACTGAAAGGTGTAAGATTCTTGATAAGGACCCTGAGGAAAAAATATCTATCCACTCTTATGGTTAAAAAAAATGAAAGGATTAGAAGATACAAGTTTCGACAAAAACAAAAGGCAAAAAGCAAGGTAAAAAAGGGTACAAGGTACCTAATTAGTATAGATGAACATTATCTACAATTCAGGAAGATAGGTATAAGAATTTTGAGTTACCTTCATCAATAACAGAGGTATGTACA
Organism: Nicotiana knightiana; assembly: GCA_005239525.1. NCBI lineage: Eukaryota > Viridiplantae > Streptophyta > Magnoliopsida > Solanales > Solanaceae > Nicotiana > Nicotiana knightiana. The sequence goes on from ML424046.1 coordinate 315,892, forward strand.
ATTGGACGCACCCGTCTTAGTTATGCCCTATGGGGGCTAACATGTGTAGTTTAAGAAAAGAACGGAACATCAGGATCCAACTGGGGTTAGAGTAAACCAAAATGGTGAATGGATTGTTTGCGTTAGTTAACATTTCCGAAGAATATTATAAATGTACTAATAGATCTTCTGGTGAGACATCCAGGAGATGAACTCTAGAATATTACAATTAGATGTGAATACTAGCATGATCAAAAAATTCCGAAGATAGGCACTGAAATCCTGGAAGGGATAAATATTACCTTAGTGTGACTCTTGTCCCTTGTAGATCAAGGACGTTGAGCAACCCGAAAGGTTGATGATGAAGCAAGGAGAGCTAAAAGCGAAAGAATGTCTTGTTGAAGTTTTCACAAGAAAGGGATAGGCAGGAATATTAACAAAGTAACGAGAAGAGAGATAAGGAAGAATTATGAGTGAGATGCGATACATGGGTGACAATGGTAAGGTGTTACAGAATCTATAGTCAAATGAAGAAAGAGATGAGAGGTGATGCGCCTTAAGACAACAAAAGAGTATAGTCCATACAGTCACATCCTTATTTCGAGAAATAAGTTCGCAACTCTAACGTGATTAACAGAAGGAAAAGTTAGACCCAAGAGTAATAGAAATTAGTATGGACTGGTGAACAAGATAAACTAAAAATGAATTAGGGACTGAGTGATTTGATAATAGTCAGCACCATGAGAATTTCAGATTGCGAACCGGCGATAATAAAATGGACAAAAAAATAAGATCCATGATGAATTCAGAGAATGGTCACTCAGGAAGGCGTTTCCTGAAAGCAAGCAATGGGAGCAAAGTTAAGCTTAAGGGACTGTATATGCCAGTTACACTAAGTGTCACCATCGCGGGTAAGGAATTTTGTTATTCTTGGTACAGAAGGATTACCGCAAGGCGAGTAAGGGTCATTGATGATGTGGAAGGACGCCAAAGATAAAGAGTAAAAACATCAATAGGCAGGTCGTCGTAGCTCCAACTCTTAGTACTCCCCCAAAGGGGGGGGGGAATGTGGAATGGTGTGGCATTAAGTAAGAACTAAGTGGATCTAGTAACTATGGAATGATAAAGGAAGAATGTGATAAAAATGAGAAAAGGGATGAGATTGTACTTATTCAAATCCTACAGATCTGCTATGATTCCAGAACATTATGCAAACACAACGTCAAGGAAAGGAAGTAAAGGTTCCTACCTACGAGGTTATTGATAAATAAGTAACCAATGCGGGAGATAAGTGAAAGACAAAGAAAATAACCCAAGAAAGATTACACTGAATATTGATATGAGAATGGGCCAATGAATAGTTTGTAGTTGATCCAGGAAGAGCCTAGTTATGACTAAATAAGAGGATACAAACAAATAAATAGATCGTGCAAGATAAACAGAGTGAACCCCAACATGGGGAATTCAGCCTCTCAGTTATGACATTATAATACTTGAGATATATTCATATGGGGGGGGGAGTTAAAAAGGTACCATATGAGTATTACAAAAATAAAAGAGAATGTCGCAGGGAAGACAGTAAAAATATCAAGTTTAGAAGCAACCTTACAAGCACAAGGGCGTGGAGGTAAGTAACTACAGATAATTACAGGCGAGGAACGACATCAAAAATTCCGTCGGGTAAACAAGGTAATAAGCTCGCAGCCTTGCAAGAATCAGGTGGTCCTCCCTAGTTGATTAAATAAGGCAGAAGGCTCCAACCTAAGCATAGCAACTTCAAGAAGAAATGGTCATGTAAAAACAATCTCCAACCTAAGCATAGAAACTTCAAGAAGAAATGGTCAGGTAAAAACAATCTCACAACAACACTGTATGCACTCCTTAAGAAAATGGCACCTACCGTGGCTAATGAACGAGAAGTAAAATAAGCAGTGATATTCAAGGTCATATGAGTTGTATTGAATTCCAATATGCGTGGGCACTAAGATAAGCTAAGTATGTATGCAAAAAGGGGGCAGAAAGACCAAAAAATGTAATTGCATACGCTTGAAGAAAGCTGAGATGGAACAAACAGAATTACTCGATTAATGATCCAGGGTTAGTTACGTTGTGAACGCATTTAAGAGTTTGGATTTTTATACATGCAACATATACAGCCGTAGAAGATTCTGGTATACATTAAAAGAAATAATTGGGCCCAGGTCATAGACGAAGGATTGAATTGTTAAAGGATTGTATCATGAATATTCCTCAGCACCCATGAAAGGCTAAATGGAATAACTAATACCATGAACCGTAGATCGGGAGATAACTTAATCCTACATAAAGGCCGATCAGAAGAAGGAGGAAACTAAAGAGTTACATCAACAAAGTAAATCAGGAATCCGGTTATTGGACCCAGAAGTTATATGAATCATAATTGAGAACATAGCAGATCACTCTTAATATCAAAGGTGCAAGAGAGATAGTACAACAACCATATTCTATACTGGCTCTATGATAAAGCCAGTTAGGAAAATACCAGCCTCAAAAGAATTTAGTATGGAGCTCCCACCAGATTGTATAGGCAAAAGAGGTGCAAGTATTATAATACAGCTTCAAATGGTGGATGTGATTTATACCTATGTAGGAGAGAGGTTATGAAAGAGATAGAACAATGTGATGTGATATTCTAAAGTAAGTAAGGTAAATGTGAACAACGTAAGAAATACTCAAGTGTAGAAAGATGTGAGTGGTCAATACTCCAGGGAAAAGACTAGAAGCGCTGGGATTCAGTATCCAAGAATGATAAGTGTCGTTAGTGGTATATCTTCGATCCTATGGTTTCTAGGTACTAAGAGGTCTATTTAAGAGAATAAAGAAGAGTTAGAGATGATGTGATGTCTCGCTTGATGTTCCAGAATAATACAAGGAAATCTATGGTGCAAGGAAGTTGAAGGAAGGATGCGAGTAGTATAAATGGATATGTATGGGTCACAAGCTAAAGCATGGTAGAGCGACAAGGTTGTAGGAAGACATGAGTAAGGATAAGAAAGGGCGAGTGAGAAGGTGAAAAGAATGGATAAGGCCTCGGGATTAAGCCCACGAAAATGAGAGAGAGCTGATAGGTTCTATGAATTATATAAATCTCAGTATAGCCTGAATGAGCTCAAAGGAGTCTAAGACTAGTAGCATTTAGAAGAAATGAAGTGTTGACCTGGTAATAAAATGAGGGTGTAATTTTGACAGATAAAAGATGACGTTTGGGCCTACGTTTGAATAACGACTTGAAAAAAAAAGAGAAGGAGAAAAGATTTCGCGAACGACCCCCATAAGATGAATCACATTGAGATAGTATGAAATACGATTATGGAAATTACTTCAAATATTCCTCAATGCAACGTAAGACCTAATGGCAAGGTATTACGTGAGATGTTTCCAGTTATCAGTGGTATATCGTAGATCAATATTAAGGCAAATCAATAATGCATGGACAAAAATCACAAAGTATGAGATGAGATTAGGTCGTTATTCCTAGAATTAACAGTAATGAGGAAGCATCAAAGGACTTAGACTTATACATATGGGATAAGCAACAAGAGTAAGCTGGAATTTGATAGCTGATGACCTACCAAGATACAGTAAAATCACGCGGTTAGATAATCGGTTCAATGAAACAAGATGTAGCAATAATTGTAATTTCAACAAAATACCGAGCAAAGAACTTTGGTATACCTACAAATACCCAGAGGGACATTTCATCAAGCTCTGTATATGTTTGTGAAGTGAGGCCTAGAGATTGGATAGAAGCTAGAGAAAAAAGGGGAGAAGAGCCGTGTAGGTTTACTTACAAGGCTAAAGTCGTACATGATGCATGATAGAAGGTAGTAACAGTGACGAAATTAGAAAGATTCCGACCACAAGTCGTGGTATGAGGAAGAGGACTAAAGGGAGGAATGCCCTAGCCTTTGGGCTTATTCACCGAACAGTTGCCTTGATGGAAAGAGGAGCACTAAAGTATTCGTAAGAGCTATGGTTTATGATAATGATAAGTGCATCAGTCAACATTCGAGGACGAATGTTCCAAAGGGGGGAATGATGTTACATCCCGCTTTTTTGTATGTTAAAGTTTTGTCGTAAGCTAATCGACGTAAGTTCGGGAATGAGATTATTTTGAGATTATAAGCATTATGGTATTTCAAACAAGTGATGAGTAAATCCGTGAAGGTGAGAGGGGAGGCAATTTAAAGAAAATAAATTTTTGCCCAAGTTTGACATATTGGGATAAAATACGGGTCAAGCGATAATATCCGATATAATGGACTAGTACCATATAAGGTACCATATGACCATGATAGTAGGATGTATAAAGTGTATTAAAAATAAGTAAAAATTTTAGTAATTTGAGACAATTCTTAATTATGCGGCTAATTAGTTAATTACCGGGTAATGGGATATTACCTAATTAATTTATTAATTATTAGATAAGATTAAAATCCCTACCCCACTCCACCCCACCCCCATAGGGAAGCAAGCCACTAAACCAAACAAATGACTCTTAAGTCATATTAGATTAGGTGGCAACCAAAGGATATTTATTTTCCAACATAAGGATTTATAAATCCAAAAAAAGTTACTTATCTTTGAACCATTAGAAGGTGTATATCTTGGTAAAAACATGACCAAGGAGATAAGGACCACATACTCATCTTTCAACATCAAAGAATATCAACGCAATCTGAAGAAACATAGTAAGGTGTGGATATTCAATGATTCAAACCCAGATTTCATAGCATCTTAACAAACATGAGATTTTGCAGTTTTAAGGAAGTACTGTGCAATCCATCTCCAAAATATCATACGGATTTTTTCTTACTCTAGGTATGTTGCCAACATAGCGAATGAATCAAAAAGTTTGGGGGCAAGTTGTGATACTTAATCATTGCTCCCACAGATAAATTTTCCCCAAATTTCTTCAACAAAACGGACTCGATCTCGTCGTCCTCTAAGTTGTTTCCCTTTATACCGCATGTGTATGTAGTGATGTGCTCGTTAGGATCTATGGTCCCGTGGTATTTGGGTATGTCAGGCATGCGGAACTTATTTGGAATAGGCTTCAGGGTGGCGCTCTGGGGAAAAGGCTTTTGTACGAACTTTTTGGAATCCAAACCCTTCAAAATCGGAGGTGCCCCCGGTATCTAGTCGACTTGGGAGTTGTACGTCTCCACCTTTTTTTCATTATCTTCGATCCTCTTTCTCCTGATTCGATCCTTTTCGTGAGTTCCTCGAGAATTTTCATGATTCAAGGGTCAGCCTCCGATCCATTATCATTCGACCTATCGGGCAGCGACTCAGTTCGACGAGTGGTTTCTGACTCAGCCACGCTAAGAGTTTTTTGATGGCTTAGTAGTTGAGAAATAGCAATCTACTGAGATTGTAGCATTTCGAAGATTTCTTGGAGGCTAACTCCCCCATCACATACACCCTGCGTTCCTTGACCACCAGGTCAGGCCTCCCTACGTATACTCTCTCTGAAGCAACTGCAATTTCATTTTCCCCGTGAAATCTGAGGTCATCAGTGTCGTGCATGGGTGCATTTTGTGAGTTTGACATGTTTAATCTTGAGAATCAGAAAATCTTGAAAAGAAAGTGTAAAAATAACTTGTATAATGAGAATCAGTAATGAAATAATCACTATTATTTTTAGCCCCACGGTGGGCGCCATACTGTTTACCTCAAAAATACGAGTAACGATTAAATTTGATTTGTGGTTTTAAAAATATGTGATTTAGTTCAATACCAATTAATAATCAAGAAGTATAAAGTACAAATGCAGGATATAAGTGAATCAAACCAGTGTTACTTAAGCAGTATCGACCTCGAGCTTAGTGACCTCGAGATGAACCAAGAACAATAAAGTAATAACAATAAAGATAAAGGACAATTTTGATGGATAGTGAGCGAAAAGTAGAGATTATATTCTTTTCCAATGATTAGATGATGTCACAAATGAATGGGCTTCCCTTTATATAATAGTGGAGTCCTAAATAAGGTACATTTCTATTTCTAGGAGGGAATCTAATTTGTACAGTTGTCTAATGGATTTGTATGAATTCGTACAAATCCATTCCGAAATTTACGCCTTGATCTTTGTGCCATTATGGAATTCTCGCCCATTCTGATACAAGCCTAAAAATGATATCATTTCGAGGTAGCTTTTACTTGGCACATCGATGTTGTGTGTTTTGGTTCTCGAGGTCTACGCTTCTTCACTAGCCTCGAGTCCCATCTATCTTCATTCATCTGGACCCGGCCTTGAGGTGACCTCTTCGAGCCTATGAAATCTGGCACACCTTATTTCGACAGTATCAATTGTGACGACCCAAAGGGTCATCACCTATTTTATTACCCCTTTTCATACACCCGAGGCCTTGAAAACCTCATTTGCAGTTGCCTCGATTTGCGTGCCTAGTTCGGGCGCATAGCCGAACAGCTTTAATATAAAATTCTGTGAAAAATGCTAAGACTTGATATTAAAATGAATAAATTTGACTTCGGTCAACATTTTAGGTAAACGGACCCGGACCCGTGATTTGACTGTCCCGGAGGGTCCGTAGGAGAATATAGGACTTGGGCGTATGCCCGGAATCGAATTCCGAGGTCCAAGCCTGAGAAATGAATTTTTGAGTAAAATTGTTTTCGAAAAATATTTAAGGAAGTTGAAAATGAAATCTGATTAGAAAGTGATGGTATCGGGCCCGTATTTTGGCTCTGGCGCCCGGTACAGTTCTTATATATGGTTTAAGCGCTTTCTGTACAGTTTGGTTGAAAACAGATTTCGTTTAACGTGTTTCGGACTTGAAATGGGAAATTTGACATTTTATGAAATTTGATAGAATTCATGGATTTTGAGGTTTAATTCGATGTATATGATGTTATATTGGCGATTTGATCGAACGGTTAAGTTTGTAGGATGTTGTTGAGTCAGTGCATGTGATTTGTTGGGAGCCCCGAGGGCTCGGAAGTGTTTCGGAGGTGTCTCAGAGTGATTTTGAACATAGGAACATTGCTAGTTTTTGGCTTCAGCAGTTGCAGGTTCATTTGTTCTTCGCGTTTGCAACCCCTCTTCCGCGTTCGCGAAGCTTTAAGATTTTCCTCCATCGCGTTCTCATCCATTCCCTCGCAAATGCGTAGGGTTATTTGACCCTGAGGGATTAGCCCCCTTTTCCTCTTCGCGTTCGCGTGCAGTTGACCGCAAACACGTAGCCTTACAGGTCCCCTTCATCGCGTTCGCGTGATGTCCCACGCGTTCACGTAAGTCAACTTCTGGAGCCCAGCCTTTTTACTCTTCGTGTTCGCATTCTCCTTTCCGTGAACGCGATGTCTTGCCCAGTCTACCCTTCGCGAACACGACCTCACTTCCGCGAACGCGAAGGGCAATTTTGCCCAGTGGTATATAAATATTTCCATAACCAGTAGCTACAGGATTCACTTAGAAAATAACGAACTTCTTCTTCTCCAAGGCCCTTAGATGTCCATTGGAGCCTTCCTTCACCAAAACTTCTTGGGTTAGTAAATTTTAACTCATTTCCTTCATTTTTCATCTATAATTAATGAATTCCTAAGTCTAAAACATGCAATTTAGAGTAGAAAATCTGGAATTTGGGTAGAGTTAGGCCCTTTTGAATTTTCTTGATTAAGACCTCATTTTGGGGTCGAATTTTAAAACAAATTATATATTCGGGCTCGTGGGTGAATGGGTGGCATGGTTTTGGTCTGAGCCTTGTGTTTGGACCAAGCGGGCCCGGGGTCGAATTTTGATAATTTGGAAGAATGCTAGGAAATGGATAATTAGACCATGTAATTTAATCATTGAATCCTTATTGATATACTTGAGTTGATTATTTCTAGATAATACCATTCCGGAGTTGAATTCTAAAGGAAAGGCGGTGTTAGAGGGTTGATTGCTATACTTTGGACCCTAGGTAAGTGTTTGGCCTAACCTTAGCTTGAGGGAATAGGAGTTGAGTATAATTTGCTAATTGCTAATTGTCAAATACGATATATAAGCATGGTGACGAGTATCTATACATTGGTGTCTCGCATGACCGTGAGTCCCTATATTGTGAATATTCTAGTTTTGTTGTAATTTCTATGCTTAATTGATGGTCTCTATATGATGTAAATGGGCATGTGAAGGAAATTGAAATCTTTAAACATCTTTGGAGCATTGGCTCAAATTGTGAAAATGCATAATGAAGATATATGAGATAATTACATCCTTTGGAGCATTGGCTAAAGTAATAGAATAAATCATGGAAGTGAAAATGAAAGAAAGAGAAAGAGTTGTTGAAATATACACTTGTCGGGTCATCATTGTATAGTTCCCTTGCCGTGATTTGATTGTTTAATTGATGTTCCCTTGCTGGGATTTAATTGTTTAATTGATGTTCCCTCGCCGGGATTTCTATTTTTACTCTGTTTATTTCCTTGCCCTTGTTTGTGATTGCTGTTTGGGTAAGGAAGAGTGTTAAAGCACGAAGGGTGATATCGTGCCATGTTTTACATTGATTATGCACGAGGGGACATTCCGTGCCATGTTTATATTGTTATTATGCACGAGGGGACATTCTGTGCCATGTTTATATTGTTATATGCACGAGGGGACATTCCGTTCCATGTTTTATATTGTTATTATGCACGAGGAGACATTCCGTGCCATGTTTATATTGTTATTATGCACGAGGGGACATTCTGTGCCATGTTTATATTGTTATATGCACGAGGGGACATTCCGTTCCATGTTTTATATTGTTATTATGCACGAGGAGACATTCCGTGCCATGTTTATATTGTTATTATGCACGAGGGGACATTCTGTGCCATGTTTTACATTGATTATGCACGAGGGGACATTCCGTGCCGTGTTCATATTGATTATGCACGAGGGGAAATTTCGTGCTGTTTTTTACATTGTTATTATGCACGATGGGACATGTCGTGCCGCATCTTTCACTGTTCAATCTGTGTTGTCATTTCCCGTTATTATTTTCAGATATTTCAGACTGTTGTTTTCGTTTCTGTCATTTCAGTATTTGCTATCTCTTACCCCCGCATGTTCTCCCTGTAATTGTACTCTTCTTTAGTTTCTACTATATTATTGAACTGCACAGGTACATTTTGTTGTCGTGTCTTAGTCTCGTCACTACTCGCCGAGGTTAGGCTCGGCACTTACTCAGTACATGAGGTCGGTTGTACTGATGCTACACCTGCACTTCTTTTATGTTGTGCAGATTACGCAACCGGACCCGGAGGACATCATTAGTGGGAGTGTCTTCCAGCTTATCATAGAGGCTTCAAGGTATACCCACTGGCGTTCGTGGGCCTTGGCGTATCTTCCATCCCTTTGTCTTCACTTTTGTCTTGTTTTTTTTCTCTCGTCTCGGAGACACCTATGTATTCTCTTTTCAGACTTGTATTTAGCACTCTTATAGACAGTTCGTGAGTTTGTGACTCCAGGTTTTGGGAAAAATTTACGCATTGTTGTATTATGTTATCCTTATTTAGCTTGAAACCATATTTATTTATGTTGTTAAATTGTGAACCGTGTAGTTTATCCTATTAAATTAATGTTAATATGCTAGTTTATCTATACACGTTGGCTTGTCTAGCAGGTTTAACGTTAAACGCCATTACGGTCCGATGGTGGAATTTCGTGGCGTGACAACAATCAGCTAAACTAAAATACCATAGGGGATGGATTCATTCCGCTGAATATTTTGTCTCTCATTGTTGTCATATTTGATTATATGGTTGTTGCAAGTGCTATTATCTGATTAATTTCCTAATAATAAAAGTTCAGAATATTGCTATAGAATGACATCACATTGATCGACCGTAGGCCGAGGAAAATACTTTTTAAGTTATTGAGGTCATGAAGCCTCGAATGACCCTCGGAACCGGGCCCAAAATAAAGAGGCGATGACAATAAACATCGGAAAAAGAAAAGACGGGAACGTGACGAGCTAATAACACTTTGGGCGGTGACATGGCTAACTCCATAGCCGCAACCAAGTGGTTCCCATTCATGTCTAGACAGAAATCAAATCTCTCAGCCTCTTATAATTATTTGAAAACTATTTTTGAAAACTTTTTCTGAATATACATAATCAAATTATGTTCCAAAAAAAATTGTTTTTCTAAAAACATTTTAAAATGAAAGAAAAGTTATTTCAAAAATATGTAATTTATTTATTTTTCCTTTATATTATTTTACTAATAATATTACTTCTCTTGTCTCGGTAGGTAGCATCATACAGAGTCATTTTCGAAAGGAGGCGTTTGGAGAAAAATCAAAGACAAGCCTCTCATTGGATCCCCACTTCGCACTTCCTGTTCTAGGATGTACTCAAATCACAAGTATAGTAAAAATTAGCTAGCATGTCATATTCATTTATTTATGATATTTTTCACGCCTAGAGTATGTTTAGGTAATAACTAATTTAATCGCCTAAACTTTAATACTTAAACCTTATACTTGATCTCATAATTAGTTGGATTAACTCTAGTTATATATGTCTAAATGGATTTTGAGTTAATTAGCTTAACTTGAGTAGATGAGAACTTGCAATTAATTATCAACTAGTTAATTTGTTCGCGCGTCACATGATTATACATATAAATAAATAACCGCGAATTTGTTAGTGATTATTTTATAAAAATTAGTTCATATAGAAAAAGAAGAAACATGGCAAATACTAAACTAATTTTCACTTATAAAAATCATATCTAAACTCAAAACTAATCAAATGTATAATTTTATTTAAAATTGAAAGTATTAAAAAAATAAAAACACTTGATTGAAAAATCTTCTAAAGTTATAGAAAATTACAACAAAGTAAACACTTTTTCAATCATTCCCTATTCATAAAAAAACTTCTCTAAAATAACCAAAAATAGATGCAATAAAACAAAGGAAAGAACAAATTCCTCTTTTGGTCAAAATTTAAATAGGAAAGAAGACTCCTAATCGTAAAATTGAAAAGCATATAATCAATGCTTTAATCACACAACAGAAATAACTTTTATCTTTCTCTCGATCAAATTAGAGTGCATATAATATTCTAATAGATATAAAAAATAATCAGAAAAGTTTCAAGAATATGAAAAGACCTATGTAATTTAGCGTAGAATTTGAATCCATTTAAGGTACCTTTTTGAAGGGTTGTGTACATGTCATTGTCATAGACTATTTTTTTAATGTAATTAGATATTTATGAGGGGTTTAAAATGAAAGCTATATTAAATCAAACTGAAAAATGAGTTATACATATACACAAATATAAAAAAATCATATAAGACTAATTTCCGGCTAAAGACTATTCTCTTCCTTTCGTTATGCTATTTTTTTGGAAAAACAATTCAACCAGAGCCATATTATTGCAAATATGAACCTCAAAAATAATTATTTTTTCTAGATAATCCTTTCTACTATTTAATCTCACAAGTTACATTTATCTACCATATCAATCTTAAAAGAAAATTCTTGAAAAAGAATCAGACTTATACATACTCAAGGTCATTGGTGATGATTACCGTAAACAAAATTACAGAATAATTTAAAAGTAGATATTCACTCTAATATGCACTCAAATAAAACTTCGGTGGAACTGTTAAATCTCTCAATTGCTTTTTAGAAGTTAGAGTGAAGAAGAATAGCCAAATTAAATGTTAGAGTGAATGAAAGAGCGAAGATGAATAGCCAAAAAGATGAATTCTTCCTAAAAAGCCAGAGCAAATACCTCTCTTATATACTATACGCAATTTTCTATTTTCGGATTAACTTAATTTTAAAAAAAAGATTCTATATAAGAATAAATAGACTATCTTCTTCTTTATTTCCAAATCCAAATACAATGGGACGGGGATCTTAATTTCTATTTCTGCTACTATGCCCCATGTTTACTGTTTAGTTCAATTACTTTTTTTTCTTGCAAACCAGAAAAGAAAAAAATAGGCGATTAATTTCAAGTTGAATGCAATAAATCTTTATAGGTGCTGAAATTATATAGAATAGCGGACTGACATATTAACTATCACGCGTTTTCAAAGAATAGATCCATCCATGAAAAGGATTGACACATCCTCACACTTATATTTTTTATTCATCTAAAATAACTACAATATTCTTCTTAATTTTCATCGTTTGTTTCTCTCCATCTCTATATTTCTTTGTTACCCATTGAATGCTAATTTTCAACGTTTGGAGTATTGATTTAAAGAAAACAGAAGAGGCATAAGATTAACATATTTTTTCCGAACTATGACTATGAGAAATTGAAGAAAAAAAGAAAGTAAAAATATAAAAATGCATGTCGTGAAAGCATGAAGCAAAAGCCAATTTAATTCCTCCATCATCTACATTATGCAAAGTGTTAGGATATACTATAAGTCATGCGTATTGTCATAATATTCTTTATGGAACAACTATTTATTTACTTGTTTAAATTTAATAAGTTTCATTTTAAATGGATCATGTATTAATTTGTGTGTCCATTGCTTACATAGTAGATGATTTAATGTATAGAGTCTAGCTTATACACGGAAGATTAAATCATCGGTTCTTATAAGTCATAAAGTTAATGTTCACAATCTAATGATGGAATTGGACAAGCCATCGGAATGGTTGTAGCACAAGATTAAATGTAATTTATCTTGATTATGGGAATGGTCTAATTCCAACTTCTTGTGCTAGTACATTTTATATGTATTGAACGGATCAAGTAGAGATAAGTATTTTATACTAACTTTATAAAATAATTTCTCTAGTCCATTTAATGTACGTATACTCTTAATCTTGATATAATTATTATTAGTTGTGTATGTCACTTGTTATTTTGATTTATTAAAAGGCGAGATTCTTTCGTGAGTCAATAACCCTGGTAAATTGGATAATAATGATATACGTTGGCGAAGTAATAATTAGTTGAGAGAATCCATGTCTCGGTTTTGAGATTGATGATACTCCTTTATGAAAGCTTATAAATTTTCATGTGTAAACCCGGCCGATGAATTTTGTATCCGACACATGAAATAAGTTAAGTGTAAGTCTAAAGGAAGTGATCAATAAATTAAATAGTCAGTAATTTAATATGATCGGTTAGTATCTGAATCTTAACATGGGGAGTTAAATAAGGTTTTATGGAAGAATTTCGAAATTGAACTAAGGAGTACAATTACGATTTTTTAGTGGAATAATTCGTAATTTATTATGATGGAAATTAATTTCATAATTTCGAAATTAATATCATAATAGGAAGCCTTGTTAATTAAATTTTGTGGTCCCTACTGTGCCTAAATAATAGGAAATAAAGGAAACCTTTCCTTAGTAGAAGAAGAAAACCTAATAGGTTATGGAAAAGGTTTTTGACCTAAAAACGCAGCTATATATACATCATATATAGTTGGACGTTTGAAAGAGAAAAAAAACAACTCGCGGTTTCTGCTAGAATTTTGCCGACCCAAAATTTACTGTTTCCGGATATTGTTTGGGTAACACAGTAGAAGACTGTGAAAGACTGCTGAGGCGTTGCAACTCTGGAACTGGAGAACGATATATATTTGTTGTGTTCACGCTTCAAGAGGTAATTCGAGTAATCTCTATATGTCCTAATTGTTTAGATTACATGTGAATATGATGTTGTATTTGCTTCCGCTGTGAAATATATTTCAACAATTGATATCAGAGCCTACTCACGTCTAATTAAATGATTAGAATGAACCATAAGGATTAATGTCATGTTTAATATGCAAGTTTTGAATTACATACAAAAATTGTTTTTCTGTAAACCTGCACTGTTTTTGGCGTGATTATCTTTTATGGGTTATTGTGATTATTCTGAAAGCTTGAAATATCTGTTTATTATTGTTGATATTTAGTTAGAATAATCTGAAATTTGAATTTTTCCATGAAAAAACGTATAAACAATTTTTGGCCGAATTGGGCAGAAAATCGGAGGTCAACTAGTTGACAGACTCCGATTGACCTGAAACTTGGCAGGTCCATGTGAAACGGTCCAGTGAGCAATATTCATCAGTTTTGCTCATGAAGTAAGCCTTTTTTGTGCTTTCGGGGTCGTTTAGATGGTGTTTTTGACATTTTTTAAAAATTCTGAAATTTTTTTAAAATTTCTTTTGGTTGTTTTTAATTCCAGTGGTCGTAGGGATCAATTCCTATGGTCTCCGGGGTTAAACTATAGTGATATAATATTTTTACACGTTACATAGGTCTTCTTCCACTAGGTTAAAAATATTATGAATAATCACTAGGTTATACTAGTCGTTGATTACTTGTATTTACTCTCCATCTGAGTATGCATGTTGGTTCAATGGGACTAATATATGTTCAATGTTGATAATCACTTGGCTTAACTTAACAGTTTACTCTCCATCTGAGTATGACTTGTTTAAATATATGGAGTGAATAATCTGTCATTATATATGTATATTGCAAGAATAGCTTCTTTCCCATCGAAATTTATTGTTCAAGGTGCATAGATTATATATATATAGCGTGTTTTGAAATTTTAATATTCAAATAATACAAGCTGATTTTGATCTATTTAATTAATTGTCTCCCAGATTAACAATGACTGATTTCAATCCCCTTACTGCTATTCTTACTCAAAACAAACTTGAGGGTCCGAATTAGGCTGATTTGAAACGGAACTTAGATATTGTCCTAATTGTTGAAGAGTACAAATTTGTACTCGATGAGGTGTGTCCAAAAAAACCTGGAGATGATGCCACAGATGATGAACAAAAGGCTTACCAGAAATGGATCAAGGCTGATGAGATGACGCGGTGTTACATTCTGGCATCCATGTCGAATGTTTTGCAGCATCAGCATCAGTCGATGGAGTCTGCTTATGACATTCTGGAAAATATCAAAGAAATGTTTGGAGATAAGAATCGTGCGGCTAAGCGGACTGCCATGAAAACTCTTCTGAACACCAAAATGGTTAAAGGTTCATCAGTTAGGGACCATGTTCTGAAGATGATGAGTCTTCTGAATGAACCGGAGGTCCTTGGAGCCAACATTGATAAGGACACGCAGGTTGAAATTATCCTGCAGATTTTGCCTGACAGTTTTCAGCAGTTTCGCCTGAATTATAATATGAATAAAATGGATTTGTCCCTTGCAAAATTGCTGAATGAGCTGCGGTCGGCAGAGACTATTATCAAGTCACAAGCTCCTCCTGTGGCGTTAAATTTTGAGGCAGGTTATTCTTCTAAGCCAAGAGGCGGGCAGAAAAAGAAAAAGGCTCAAAAACCCTCTGTTTGTGGCGCAATTGCTAGTGTGAAAAAGGCTAAGGGCAAGTGTTATCACGGCAAGCAGCCGGGCATCATAAGAAGCAGTGTCCAACTTATCTAGCCAAGCTGAAAAATAAACCAGGTGATTTACATAATTTACATCTGTTTGTCGTTGAAACATTTTTAGCGGTTGTTTCTACCATGTCATGGTGTGTAGATTCGGGAGCCACTAATCATATCTGCACTTATTTGCAGGGGTTTCAGGTAACACGACAGCTAAGTAGAGGTGAAATCAATGTTTATCAAGAAGACGGTTCGGCAGCCCCATCTTTAGCATTAGGAAATATTAGTGTTTCGTTTGGTAGTGGTAGAGTTTTAGCTTTAAAAGACACATTATATGTACCTTCCTTTAGAGGGAATTTAATTTCGGTTTCTAGCGCTATGAGAGATGGTTATGATTTTAATTCTCATGACATTGATAAATGTGTTATTACTCATAATAAACGTTATCTCTCTTTGGCTACATTGATTAATGGTCTTTTTATTGTTGACTCTATTCCTAAACCGTTAAACACTAATGAACTGAATTATTTATGGCACTTGCGTTTGGGTCATATAAATCTAAACAGAATTTCAAGGTTGGTAAAAGATGGACCTTTAAGTTCATTGAAAGTGGAGGCACTACCAACATGAGAATCTTGTTTAGAAGGAAAAATGACAAAACAAAATTTTCCCTCAAAAGGAAATCGAGCAAGTGATAAATTAGAATTAATTCATTCTGATTTGTGTGGTCCAATGAACGTCCAGGCAAGAGATGGTTTTGAGTATTTTGTGACTTTTACAGATGATTACTCAAAATATGGATATGTTTATTTGTTGCGACGAAAGTCTGAATGATTTGAAAAGGTCAAGGAATTTAAGGCTGAGACTGAAAAATGACATAATAAGCATATCAAGACACTGTGATCTGATCGTGGTGGGGAGTACCTCTATGCGGAATTCATTGGTTATTTATCAGAATGTGAGATTATATCTCAATTGTCTGCACCTGGAACACCACAACAAAATGGTGTAGCTGAAAGGAGAAATAGGACTCTTATGGAAATGGTTAGATCAATGATGAGTTATTCCAGTTTTCCAACGTCCTTTTGGGGACATGCCTTAGAAATAGCAAATTACGTTCTGAATTTAGTTCCTTCAAAGTCAGTAACTTTGACCCCTACAGAATTGTGGACTGGGTGCAAGCCTAGTCTGCGGCATATTCGAGTTTGGGGTTGTCCAGCACATGTGCTAAAAGGGAAAACGGATAAATTGGAGGCTAGAACGGATGTGTGTGTGTGTGTGTTTGTAGGTTATCCAAAAGGGACGAAAGGTGGTTTATTCTATTGACCTCAAGAAAAGAAGGTAACTGTTAGCACAAATGCCAAGTTTATTGAATAAGACTATTTGATGAATCACGTTCCTAGAAGCAAAATCGTTTTACAGGAACTTAGCAAAGGAATGAAAACTCAGTCATCTAATAAACAAAACGACCAGATGAAAACCCTTGAAGTCGATCTTGACATACCATTGCAAATTTGTAGTGGGAAAAATATCAATAGACTTAATGTCCCGCAAGAACAAGTGCCCGAAGTCATACTACCACAAAGTAGTGGGAGTTATGTTGAGCAAACTGCACAACAGGAAGAAGTCGTTGATATCCCTGTGGATAGCATGAAGACTCAGGTTCCTGATGAGATTGTGGTTCAACCACAGAATCAAAATGATGTAGTTGCAAGTGATGTAGTGCGTAGTCATAGTGGGAGAGTAATAAGACAGCCAGTTTGTTATACGCTCTTGGGAGAATCATATGATAGGATCCCTGAGGAGCATACTTCCGACCCTGTAAATTACGACCAAGCACTACATGATAAAGATGCTGATAAGTGGGTTGCTGCTATGAAATCAGAGATGGGGTCGATGTACTCTAATCATGTCTGGGATCTTGTACAACCACCTGATGGGGTTAAACCCATTGGATGCAAGTGGATCTATAAGAAAAAGAGAGTTGTAGACGGAAAAGTACAAACTTTTAAAACAAGGCTTGTAGCGAAAGGGTTCACTCATAAAGAAGGGATCGATTATGAGGAAACCTTCTCGCCGGTAGCCATGCTTAAGTCTATAAGGATTCTCTTATCCATTGATGCTCATTATGATTATGAGATTTGGCAAATGGATGTCAAGACAGCCTTTCTTAATGGAAGTCTTGATGAGAACATCTATATGAGATTAAAACATTTGGTTTTGATCAGTGTCTCAACGAGTCTTGTGTATAGAAAAAGTGGGATGGGGACAAAGTGGCGTTTTTGATCTTATATGTAAATGACATATTTCTCATAGGAAATAATGTAGACATGTTGAATTCAGTTAAACAGTGGTTGTCCACACACTTTGATATGAAAGATTTGGGAGAAGCGGCTCATATCCTTGGGATCAAGCTCCTGCGAGATCACAAGAAAAGGATATTAGGCTTATCCCAGGCCCTTTATATTGATATAATAATCTCCAGGTTTAGCATGCATGATTCCAAGAAAGGATTTCTTCCTTTCAGGCATGGAATTTCTCTATCTAAAGATCAGTCTCCTAAGACTGATGAAGAGATATAAATGATGAAGGCGGTCACATATGCATCAGCTGTGGGGAGTCTCATGTATGCTATGTTATGCACTAGGCCTGATATCTGCTTTGCTGTTGGAGTTGTCAGCAGATTTCAGTCTAATCCTGGGAAAGAGCATTGGACGGAGGTTAAGCATATAATCAAGTACCTGAAAAGGACTAGGAATTACATGCTGATCTACCATTCGAATGACCTTGTGCCCATTGGGTATACTGATTCGGATTTCCAATCAGACAGAGATTCTAGAAAGTCTACCTCAGGTAATGTGTTTACTCTTGGAGGTGGAGCCATAAGTTAGAGGATTATCAAGCAAACTTGTGTTGCTGATTCCACCATGGAAGCCGAATATGTGGTAGCCTCTGAGGCAGCCAAAGAGGCGGTTTGGCTCGGAAACTTCCTAAGAGAGTTGGGTATGTGGTTCCCTCGATTCAAGCACCAATTACACTTTATTGTGATAATAGTGGTGCGGTTGCAAATTCGAAGGAGCCACGAAGCCATAAAAGGGCTGTGAGCACGTGATTTTTACCTACCATATAATCCTAAAAAAATCTCAATAAATTAATTGATTTTATGAATTTTTGTTGAATTTTAGTGCTATTTGTGAATTTATTTTACATTATGTAGCCATAATTCGTCCTTTAAATAATTTAAAATGGAATGATAAGCACATAACCGTAGTTATTATTTAAATAAATATAATTATTTTATATAAAGCAGGTTAATGATAATTCCTTGATTTAATTATTTGTTAAAAACAAATATTGTTAGATTTGTCTTTGAATGACTAGAAGTAATTAAAATAATATGACTCTTAATTAATTAATTAACTAAACGAGGATTAGGTTTAGAACCAATTATTAGGTTTAGTTTTAATTTTATATTAATTTAATTAATTTTGGTATCTGTTCAAAAATGTATTAAAATGGACCTGGGCTAGAATTGCCCAAGCCCAAGCTGCCCCAAACCAATTTCCAGTTACCCAGGCCCAAAATAAGGCCACCCGGTTCAAGCCCCAGCCCCGGCTCCAAAACGACCTCATTTAGTTAGGCAAATGAATCCCACCCGTTGATCTCCCCAGATCCAACGGCTGGGAACTAATTCCTCGTTTATTATATAAATGTCCTAAACTACTCCCACCCCTCTCATTTGCAAGTTTAACACCCCCACCCCCCCCCCTTTCNATCGGAAATCACCTCCGGCGGCAGAGCTTCCCCAATCGACCCCAAATTCGCACTAGATGATCCTCATCATCCCCTCAATCACCTCCCACTACTGGTTTCCCCAAATAAACACCCAAATCTCTTCGATTTTATATCTAAGAAAAAAAAACCTTAGCTCTCCTATGCCGACCGATTTAAAGACAACCAACGGCTCGGACCTTCATGAGTCAATTGCTCTTGACAAGAGCAATTGATTCATGAGGGTTTGACTCGTTTTCAAACCCTGTCGGAATCCGTCAAACNATGCCGACCGATTTAAAGACAACCAACGGCTCGGACCTTCATGAGTCAATTGCTCTTGACAAGAGCAATTGATTCATGAGGGTTTGACACATTTTCAAACCCCGCCGAAATCCGTCAAACCACTCCTACGGTTATCCCCTTTCCTTTTCTATCTGTTCCTTGTTCTTTTTTCTTTAAAATCATGAATATGTTCTCCCTAATTGGCTTAGCCAAAATTATGTCACCATGTTGTTTTAGTTAGTCAATTTTTGGCCTATTTGTCCATGTTAAATCTAAATAGTTGATTCATTTAATTCATAGCTAGGTTTTTCTTAGATTGTTTTTCCTTCGATGATTTTCCTTAAGTATGATCGTCCACTTTCGATTAATTTCTTCCTTGTCTACTCGATTGTGTTAGTCATTAGGGTATATTGATTAGGTAGTTACTAAATAGGTAACTTATTGGCTAATAGTTAACCTAGCCTAATTCCTAAAAATGGTTCACCTAAGATCAAATGGATTAAAAATCGGTTTAAGTTTGAAACTAATCAATCAACTAAGAAGATTAACTGTAATTAATAGATAAGCGTAATTACACCGAATGAAATCGTTTAAACCAATTAATCCAATTAACTACTGATTTTAATTCAAATGTTAGTCAACTTGAGTAAATTAATTAGGCAATGAGGAATTAGTCATACTTAACTAGTAGACCTAATTTAAAAAAAATCAAAAGGTAAAATAATCTAACAACTTAGTTGATCTGAGTCCTAGATAACTAGTTAAGATCAATTATTCAATTAACTAAGTCCTAAAATCTGTCCAAGATAATTAGTTTAGGATTAATTGACTAAAACAAATCATTTGACCTAGGCTTAATAATTAGTTAAGCCCCTAATTTTAGTAATTAGTTAGACTGAATCAGTTAACCTGGGTTAACTAAATTGACTTAATCGTTTAACCTTTAACTAGTTAATTCACCCCTGGTTAAGAAAAACTAATAGTTAACTAAGGAACATAATTAGAGTTAAATAATAACCTAAGTGAGTAACCCTGATTACCTAATGGTAAATTCAGGGACTCCAAGGGGTACAATAGGTAATGTAGACTTAGGAAATTAGAATTTTAAGGGTAAAATGGTCTTTTAATAGGTAAGAATGTTCTAGAATAGGGGACGTTGTCCCAAAGATAAGGTTGACAGCTGCCCTATGTACTATTTTCAGCCTTTTGAATTGGGAATATTCCAAAAGGGATCCCATTCCCAAATATCCTATAAATAGACCCCCTTCCTTTAGTCTAAGGAGAACTTTGACACTATGAAAAAAGAAAACATTCTCTTCTAGCTGCTGAAACATTCTGGAAAAAAAATACAGAAATACCTTCCATTCGAAAACAAAAAGTTTCAAAATAAAAAGTTTTATTAAAAGGGAAAATCTGATTTCTTTTTTGAAAACAAGCTCACAAATATATGGCCTAGTTCAGCTTCTATCTTCTCTCTTTGGATTCTGATTTCTGGAAGTTTTTCTTCAAGCATTCATACTCGAGATTTCTGGGTTAATTATTGCTGGGTTGCTTGGTCTTTTCCTTGATTTTCTGTTTTGTTGTTGCTGAATCCTCTTTCTTCTTGCTGATTGTGGTCCATAATTTACCTTTATTTGGTCAAGTCTTTTGCTATTTTCTCTCTAAAGGTATGTAACAATGAACTTTAGATAGAGTTATTGAATCCAGAACTTGTATTAAAATTGTTAGTTCATTTTGTGTTTTCTTTAAGATTGTATGAATCTGAATCTTCTTCCCCTCCATTCTTGATATAAAACTGAAGTAAGGTTACTATTATCTGAGTGCATGTATGAAACTCCTGGAATCAGCTTGGTTATTTGCTAAGTTTCTGTTAATACATTTAGTATTTGGTAGTTAGATGTTAATTTCATATGTATTTAGCATGTTAGAGTAATTCACACTAGAGTAGATGAATTTGATTCTTTAATAATCAAACTCACCCCATGATGAGTGCACAAATGTTAGAATATTGGTTGAAGTTTACCCTTCAAAAGGGGTATAAAGTATGTAGTTGAGAAGGGCATTAGAATGAGAATCTGAACCCTTGGATGGTCAAATTCATCCTCTAAAAATGCCCAGATAAGCAAAGTTCATATAGAGTTTAGAATTATGTTAGTATTAGCACTTGGGTAGATGAATTTGACTCTTTAATAGTCAAATTTACCCCTAGGTAGTGCATAAATAGTATCCTAGGGTACTGAAAATCACCCTTTACGGATATAAAGTGGATAATCAAAGGCTTCTTAGAGGAAAGAATCTGAATCCTTTATTATGATCAGATTTATCCTCTTAAAATGCCTAAATAACCATGTTAAGGAATTAATATGGACTGAAGGTCCAAAGTATGAAAATGACATTCCGGAGTTGAGTTGATCCTTTTATGATCATATTCACACTGAGAAAGCACATAAATAATTCTGTCAGATTGTATGGTTTAAACACACGTAATATCAGGATTAAAACTGACCTCTTCATGGTCAGTTTGGTTTTGGTAGTTGCACAACACCTAAATTATATTGGGGGTGTTCTACATATTACAAAGAGAAAGCTCAAACGTAAGGCCTCAAGGGAGTTTCGAGTCAGCAAATTAGTTAGAATCTTTTTTTTAGTTTCTTTCATTCTGAAAAATGTATAGCGGTAGTCAAGTTATAATCCTCATGTATTTCTTTAACTTTCACTGTAATGTAATTTAGACTGGACTGTACGCTTAATTTCAGTTTTATTCATGTTCCTGAAATTTCGAGTTTACATTTTTGTCTGTTCTGCAAATGACATTAGACAAAAGAACGTATGTAAAATCTGTTTGAACACCCCGTTTGGATTTTTGGGAAAATAGTTATTTCAAATTTAGTAGAGTTTCAACATGAATAGAATCAGTAGATTATCTTCAGTTTATCTTGTGTCTCATAAATCTGCGAAAATCAATTTATACATACGTGTGAACTTTAATCCTTTAGAAGCATGAGATTAGGTTGTTTAGAATTGGTAAGGATCACCGTTTCAAAATTGGTAAAACCGCCTATGGTATGATCTTTGTTAGAAATCATAAAATTCTGGAAGAAGTAGAGTGATTTCATCTTGCCCATTCGTATCAGAATTAACAAGTAACATATTCAGATATCTGAATTTCATAATTGTATATATCTGAACTGATTCCCACATTTGCCATCGTTGGCTAAAAACGAAATTCTTTTCAGAACTTGTAGTCCCATTCCAAGGAGAGCTGACTTAGGATGGCCTAATGTGATAAAACGGGGCTAGATGAGGCCATAGCCCGTAAGGTGCTGTCATAGACTAATGAATATCGTTTTAGGAGATCTTCTAGGTAGAATGAATACCTTTAGTTCGAAATCAAAATCAAATATTATCTCAAATTACCATAACCTACACTCGGGAGCGGAAACTCATACCCCCGACCCTCAACTCCAAACATTAACAAAATGTACATAGCAACCACAGGTGCATTTCATGTGACGTGTTTTTCGTGTGCTCAAAAACAACAAGTGGAACGCCATCATGACTTGTTTAAGATAAATCCATAAACGTCCCAATCGATCTTAAAACTAAAACGCTCTTTCAAAAAATAGAGAACATAAAGAATGATCGAACATTGCCTCAAATAGGTGTTATAAAACCGTCACGACCATAGTCCTGACTACGTAATCTACACTCGGGTGCGACAACTCATGTCCCCAACTTCAACTTCAAACTATATTAAAATCACGAGGTGCATTTCATGTGGCATAATTTTAACATGTCCAAAATCATAACAAGTGCACGTTCCCGTGACTTGTTTTCAAGATAAAACCATACACATCAAAAGCGGCTAAATTTCCAAGAGTTTAAATTTACAATAGGGTAAAATACGTAAACAATCAGATAATTTAGGCCAAATATTAATAGTTAAGCGATCGTGTTAGAACCACGGAACTCGGGAATGCCTAACACCTTCTCCAGGGTTAACAGAATTCCTTACTCGAATTTCTAGTCGCAGACAACTTAAAACATCGTCAAAAATCCGGGTGGGGACTCTAAAATAATAAATAAGTCCCAAATCGAATAATGTCACTTTAATTGGAAAAACTCTCTTATTACCCATTCATTAATCCGGGGGTAGTGAAAAAGGAAGTGTGACAGCTCTGGCGACTCTGTTGGGGATCGAACCCAGAATCTCTGGTTCAGGGTTCAAGAATTCGAACTTAGAACGACTGTTATGTTTTGACTTTCATTATCTGATTTTACGTGTTTAAACCCGATGTGCTAATTGCCGCATTTACTGCTTTGATATTTATCTGAACTGTATATAAATTGTGCCGAAAGCCCCTTCTCTCTGAGTCTTCTAAATCATCTGGGACGTGTGCACTTCGTGTGATTTCTTTTCTGTTAGAGTCATATCCAAATTTTAGAACGAGGTACGGACAAGTTGCAAAGCCGGTGAAGCTTCTGTATTCTCAGTACGCTGCCCCGACCTCGGCTCGAGTTGTCCGCTCGGGTAAGCCTTGTGTAGAACAAAACCCCAGGTCTAAACCTAGAATAACAAAACCTCATGCCGGATCCCTAGTAGGAACGCTTATTTGCATCATGAAAATTTGACTTAGGGGACTCAACACAGGGGTTAGGTCCATCTAGGACAGGTGTACCCGAAATAAAAGACTATCCTGATGCATCTTACCTGCTACGTGTGCATTTATTTTTTCCGGCTTGTGTGTTGACCGGCTAAAAATAAAAACAAACAGAAAAACCAACAGTGAAGTAGAATATAAAATTTACCTTGTTTTGAAAATCCCTGTATTTGAAATATCCCGAAACTCTACCAAAATTTCTGAAAAAATGAAGAAGGAAAATAAATATTCCAAAACAAAGTGAGTAGATGTATACTTCTAATCAGTCAAGATTTTTCCGAACTACACCTTGTTTGATTCTCACCGGTGTGGGATACGTAGGCAACCCTCATCGGGTCCAACCTTATTTTTTTAAAAGATATGGTCCTAAATAAAATTAGGTGATGCCATTCTTGCATAGATAGCCAAGTTGCCCAAACAGGGCGCCGGAAGGATATTTATGCAAATATAGCCACCTACGGTCTTTTCCAAATTTTGACCCAATTATCGATCACAGCCCTAAAACTTCCTACCCGAAGTATTGAAGGGTCGTATTCGCAAAGATGGTCCATTTTCTTTATTACAAAACGTTTTGCAAAAAATAACACTTTTTCGCATTCGATCAAAATTTTTGTGGTTTTTAATCAGAACAAATGTGCAGGATGAATACAGTTGAAAACATTCCCTTTGGGGCCGTCGAGGAAATCCCCTTGGGACTCCATATGTGGTGGAGCAACTTGGGGGAAGTTAGTAGAAAGTCTGCTGTAAAAGCTTTAGGCGGACTTACTGGTCTTCTAAAAATCAAGCCAAGGATGGAAATCGTCGAAGCTCTAGTATCGTTTTGGGATCCCGCCCACAACGTGTTCCGCTTTTCATACATTGTGTTGACACCCACGCTAGAGGAAATAGCGGGATATGCCGGTCTCAGTGACAATCTTAGAAGTCGGTATTCGGTGGCACCCAGGGCGATAACTCCACATAAGTTCTTGGATCTTTTGAACATTAGTCGGGACGTCCAAGACCCACACCTATCTGAAAGGTTCTACACTTTCTATTTTCTGTACAAACATTATGGAGATCCTCGAGGCTATGAAGTTGACAACACTGGTCTAACTCACAAGAACCAGGCTAAATGGGAAGCTCGCCGGGGGCTAGCTTTCGCGGTAGCATTCCTGGGCACCTTAATCTGCCCAAGGAGTGACACACTCATAGATATCAGACTGGTAGGGATGGCGGATTTCATGATAAAAAGTCCAATGGCACCCTTATACCATTGGTTTTAGCTAAGATTTACCACGCCTTGACGATATGCCAGTCTGGAGGAAAAATCTTTGAAGGGTGCAATCTCCTCCTACAAATTTGGATGATCGAGCACCTCTGTCACCGCCCAGGCTACATGAACTACGGCTTAACCAGTTTGAATTGTATCGAAGAACATGGTACTCGGGTAGAAGGCCACAAATTTCCTGAAGGCACAGAGGTCTGGCACTCACATTTGAGTTCATTGACTGCCGACCAAATCGAGTGGACATTCGGGTGGCTCCCTGTCGACGAGATTATCAATATGTATGCTGAGGTGTGCTATCTTTTGTTAATGGGTCTGCGAAGCATTCAGCCATATGCCCCACATCGGGTCTTACGGCAGTTGGAAAGACAACAAGGTGTTCCACACGATGAGGACTTAAGCTAACAATCCATTGAGTTATGTCCGAGAGCTGCATTTCCTAAAGGCAGGGTCCGTCAAATCTGGAACAAGTGCAGATTTTTAGAACCTCAGACTCGGGTAAGAAATTTATCCAAGGGGGAAGTGGAGACCTCCTACACTTCTTGGTATGGCAGAAGAGGCAGAGAGCACCAAGAACCAGAGAGACCTGCTAAAAGACCTCACGTGCAGCAATTTACTAAGCAGGCACAAGAACACTGGGTTTGGTTAGAGAAGGAAAACAACTACCGGGCTATGATAAGTAAACTGGAGGCCCAGATCAGGGAGTTCAAATTTGAAAACACATTACAAAACTGCTGCAGCCGAAGGGGAAAGAAACAGGTTGAACAAATAAAATGAGGCCCTCCGGGCTCAGATCAAGAAAATGAGGATAGCCATTGAAAACCCTGAGAGAAGCAGAGCTGACGAAAGACTTGTCGCCAGCCTCAGGCAAAAGTTGTGTAGCGATGGTGATGACCTGGACAAAGCTGAAGAGGGTTTGACCCAAGTGCGAGCAAAATTGGCAAAGAATGCAGAAGAAAGGGCAGAATTCGTGCGAAAAATAAGAGAAAGCATGAACAAGAAGTTATGGGTTTAAAAGAAAGAATGGCCACCTTTGAAAACAAAACGACCAAGCAAGCAAAAAGATTTAAGGCAGAAAGGGAACAGTGCTACGCCATGATAGCTCAGTTGGAAGACGAATTGCAACAATGGCAAGAACAGAGTCACAAATACGCCCAGGTTTTAGAGGCAAGATCCCAGCAGATCGGGCGTCTACTTCAGGAAAAAGGTATCATCAGTCAAAGAGTCCGAGATATAGCCGATTACATTGTCACCAAATGCCAGGAATGCGAAGATATGACTCGAACCACCTTCTTCTCAACGGTAATGATCTTCGTCCACAAGATAATGGATGACCTATGCCGCCTCCAGAAAGATACGGTACGCAGGCCCGTGGCAAGGCCGAATGATGCCCCGCTGGTCCCTGGAGCATTGGAAGCACCGATGTACTCTTGATGTTTTCTCGAGTCTATATTTTGTTTACCTGTTACAGTCTTGTCTAAGTCCACTGTAGCTTTTACAAGAAAAGTATGTGTTGAGTCTGTTTTGTAATTTTAAATTTCGAAAAGTGGGGAAAAAAAATTTTGTAATCGGAAGTTCTTATATAATGAATGAAAGTTTTGTGAAAAATGTGTTTATTTCCCTCGAGTTTATCCCTTGAACTACGTAATGATCTGATTCACGCGGCGCCGTGATACGTAGGCAATCCACATAGGATTCGATCATAACCTTAAGAAATGAAATCGAGTAAGGAATAAAAGAGTGGAAAATAATAACAAAAAGAAGTAAAAGAGGGATAAAATGACAAAGAAAAGGGAAAAGTTCAAAACCGGGAAATAAAGTCGGGATGAAATACACAACTGTTGCAAAACATATAGAAAGCATTTAATTGCCTAGGTGCATTGCATACCCCAAACGTGTGATTCCCTATAAGATAAATGCTTCAACCTAACGTTTTGTTGTTTCAATCTCTAAAGGTGTTTTTAGGTGGTTGGTTTTGCGGTAACCTGGCTTCCCATCCTTAGTTCACTAGATCAAAAGGGAGCATAGAAATGACATCCGAAAGTCACTTATCAATCGTCAACTCTTCCGTGGAAGACCTGAATCCAGCCATCCCAACATCTGAGTCAGCAACAGCTGAAG
>ML424046.1:348333-390461 GCA_005239525.1 Nicotiana knightiana
AGTAGATACATACTAAATAGGCACAGCTAATTGATGGCCATTCAATTAACTACAATAAGAACGTAGTTGAACAAATAGAGAATAATCAACCAAAATATATTAATATCAAAAGAAATTCATCCCCAACGGGTTCTACCAAAACCCTAGATTAAAACTTAGCTACTCATGTTTAAACTAAACAAAACTAAGAGAAATTGCATAATGGAAATATAAAATAAGAATTACTAAATTGTAGAAATCGTTGTTCTTGCTCTTCAATGGAATTTTTCTTCTTCTCTACTATTAATACACAAATATCCCTCTTATTTGTGTTTTAGGAGTCTATTTATAGGTTTAGGGCGAACCCTAACCGTGTAGGAGACTTCTATTTCACTTGGGAAACACTTAAACTCGTCAAACTCGGACTTGGGCGACACTGGAGACCCCTGGCGTTTGGGCTCTAACGCCCCCCTAACGCCAGGGGGGGCCTGGCGTTATGGCCCTAACGCCCCCCTAACGCCAGGGGGGGCAGGCTTTATGGGGTAAACGCCCCCCTAACGCCAGGGGGGGCCTGGCTTTAGGGGGCAAACGCCCGGCTATCGCCCGGGCGTCTCCTTTTGCGTATTTTTGACGTATTTGCATCCCTTTAGCTCCGTTTCCATTTCCAATTCACCTACACATAAAATAAACTCCATTAAGCACATAACAAGTGTAATTTTATCATTAATGCGCATAAAATGTAAGGTATATCACGTGTTAAACTATGCAATGTAGTCTCGCATCATCCAACCAGGAGAAGGCTCTAGCACTGCTGAAGTGCAGTATATGGGGCCCGACGCCAAGTTGCAAAACTAGAAGGCTACTCCATTCCTCGTCAGGCGGGAGTCCCGGTAGTTCAGCTTTTGACATCTTTTTTGAACTATGAGTTATTTCAGGGTGTAACCCAAGTGTTTTTAGTTTATTGAATTTCAACTTCGATGTAAACCCTCCTATGTTCAAATTCAATGAAATGAAATCAAAATTTCATCGTCTATTATTCTTTCTGATTTTTGTTTTCTTATTTTTCACTCCTAATAATGCGGCCTTAAAAAATATGACATGCTTGCGGACTTCATGTTCTGATTTTAATACGCTGTCTAACCTCGAAATAATGAATCAATAACCGGAATATGATAAAGAAGAGGCTTTTAGGGATATAAATCGAGAATTGGAAAAATTCGAGAATAAGCCTAAGTTGAACTTAAACGAAACAGAACCCGTTAACTTGGGTAATGCAGAGGAGGTTCGAGAAACTATGATAAGCGTCCACACGGATGAAAGAACTAGGGACGCCTTGATTCAACTCTTATTTGAATTCAAAGACGTGTTTGCTTGGTCCTATGACGATATGCCCGGACTAAGTGTGGACTTGGTGGTACACAAATTGCCGACCTATCCCGGTTATCCACCTGTCCAACAAAAGCAAAGGAAATTTAAAAGAGACACGAGTGACAAAATCAAAGAAGAGGTCGCTAAACAACTAAAAGCTGGAGTAATCCGAGTGGTCCAATACACCACATGGATGGCCAATGTGGTTCCGGTACCTAAGAAGGACAGAAAGGTCCGAGTGTGTGTCGACTACCGAGATTTGAATAAAGCGAGCCCAAGGATAAATTTCCACTGCCAAACATACATATCCTAGTTGAAAATTGTGCCAAACATGAGGTACAGTCTTTCGTCGATTGCTATGCTGGATATCACTAGGTGTTGATGGATAACGAGGATGCAGAAAATATAGCCTTCACTACACCCTGGGGAACCTACTACTACCGAGTCATGCCATTTGGTTTGAAGAACGCTGGGGCAACTTATATGAGGTCCATGACCTCCATATTCCACGACATGACGCATCAGGAGATTGAGGTGTACGTGGATGATGTGATCATTAAATCCAGGACGCAAGGTGACCATGTGCAGCAATTGAGGAAATTCTTCGAACGCCTGCGTAAACATGATCTGAAATTAAACCCAGCCAAGTGTGCCTTCGGAGTTCCATCCGGAAAATTACTCGGGTTTATAGTCAGTCGACGGGGCATCAAGCTA
Source organism: Nicotiana knightiana (assembly GCA_005239525.1). NCBI lineage: Eukaryota > Viridiplantae > Streptophyta > Magnoliopsida > Solanales > Solanaceae > Nicotiana > Nicotiana knightiana. The sequence continues at coordinate 350,395 of ML424046.1, forward strand.
GACCCGACAAAGATAAAATCTATTCGGGATCTCCCACCTCCAAGAACCAAGAAGGAGGTCATCAGTCTGCTGGGTAGGTTGAATTACATCAACAGGTTCATCGCTCAGTTGACATCCACATGTGAGCCTATATTCAAGCTGTTGAAGGAAGATGCAACCATCAAATGGACAGACGAATGCGGGGACGCTTTCGACAAGATCAAAGAATATCTGTCGAATCCGCCAGTGCTAGTCCCACCAGAACCAGGGAGACCTTTGTTCTTATACCTAACAGTGTTAGAAAATTCCTTTGGGTGTGTTCTCGGGCAACATGACACAACCGGGAAGAAAGAGCAGGCCATATGTTACTTGAGCAAGAAGTTCACAAGCTAAGAAGCCAAGTATACTCTGTTGGAAAGAACTTGATGCACTCTAACTTGGGTTGCTCAGAAGCTCCGACATTATTTGTTGGCTTATACCACCTACCTCATCAGTAGGTTGGATCCTTTGAAGTACATATTCCAAAAGCCAATGCCCACCGGGAGATAAGCAAAATGGCAAATCCTGCTCACAAAATTCGACATTGTCTATGTCACCCGCACAGCCATGAAAGCTCAAGCATTGGCCGATCATTTAGCTGAGAATCTGGTTGATGATGAATACCAACCTTTGAGCACTTATTTTCCGGATGAGGAAGTCAATTCCATCGAAGTAACCTCAGAAGGCAATGACACCTGGAAAATGTTCTTCGACGGAGTAGCCAATGCAAAAGTTATTGGGATAGGGGCAATCTTGATTTCGCCCACAAGACAACACTATCTTGCCACAGCCCGCCTCCATTTTTTCTGTACAAACAATACTGCTGAATATGAAGCTTGTTTGTACAAACAATACTACCCTAGTTGCAATGCTGCCATATCCGGGTAATATTCACATCGACCCGTTGGAGATTCAAATCAAGGAAAAACATGGTTATTTCAACACGGTTGAAGTACAACCCAGTGTCCAACCATGGTATCATGATATCAAAAGATTCTTGAAGACAAAAGAATATCCAGAGTAGGCCAACGGAGACCAAAAAAGAACCATCCGAAGGCTCTCCAACAGTTTCTTTCTAAGTGGGGAAGTACTGTATAAAAGGAATCCCGATCTAAATCTATTAAGATATGTAAACGCCAAAGAAGTCGAAAGGATTATGAGCGAGGTGCATTCAGGAGTATGCGGTCTCCACATGGACGGATACATCCTCGCAAATAAAATCTTGCGGGCTGGATATATTTGGATGACCATGGAGAAAGATTGTTTTGGTTTCATCCGGAAGTGCCATAAGTGTCAAATACATGGCGACCTAATCCATGCACCACCTTCAGAACTGCATCCTATGTCAGCACCCTGGCCGTTTGTCGCCTGGGGAATGGATTTCATCGGGCCAATCGAGCCAAGGGCCTCAAACAGGCACAGATTCATCTTGGTTGCTATCGAATATTTCACAAAATGGGTCGAGGCAGTCACGTTCAAAGCTTTCACTACGAAAGCAGTGGTGGATTTCATGCATTCTAATATCATATATCGTTTTGGTATCCCAATAACTATCATTACCAACAATGTCGCGAATCTGAACAGTTACTTGATGAGGGAGGTATGTGAACAGTTCCAGATCACACACCGCAACTCCACCCCTTACCGGCCCAAAGCCAATGGCACCGTTGAAGCAGCAAACAAAAACATCAAGAAAATTCTCAGGAAAATGATTCAAACATCCAGGCAATGGCACAAGAAGTTTCCTTTTGCATTGTTGGGATATCGTACGACCGTGCGCACGCCGGTTGGGGATACTCCGTACCTATTAGTTTATGGCACTGAAGCCGTAATACCTGCAGAAGTTGAAATTCCTTCCCTTCAGATTATTGTCGACGCAGAAATTAAGGATGATGAATGAACCCGACTTGAACAATTAACCCTGATTGATGAGAAAAGGATGGCCGCAGTGTGCCACGGGAAGTTGTACCAACAAAGAATGGCTCGCGCTTACAACAAGAAAGTGCGACCTAGGAACTTCGAAGTGGGGCAACTCGTCTTAAGACGTATCCTCCTACACCACGAAGAGGCGAAAGGAAAGTTCGCCCCGAATTGGAAAGGTCCATACATCATAAGGAAATTTCTACCAAAAAGAGCGTTATACCTGTGGGGACATCGAAGGAAATGACCCCGAAACGGCTGTCAATGCAGATGCAGTCAAAAGGTACTATGTTTGATCCTCCATGTAATATTAAATTTTATCCGATTGAGGTGACGAAGTTTTTCATTCTCGCTACCCAAACACCATTAACCCTTTTGCAAACCCTTTGAGTCGGTTACCCTTCTTTGATTACCCTCTTTGGAACCCGAAAGTGTTATTGAAAAAAAAAAAAAAAAATCAATAGAAAAATCAAAACAAAAACAAAATGTTACCCTGAACTACGTTCGACTTGATTCTGGAAGGATATGTAGGCAGCCTCCCTGGGGTTCAGTCACACCAAAATAAAATCCACATTTCCCCAAGAGTTTAAGTTGGGGCAAATGTTGAGATTCGGTAATGATTCGCCTCAAAAAGTTCCAAAGTTGTAATTCAATTCAAATTCTTCTTACCCCAAATCATGTTCAAGTCCTTCTGATCGATTGGTGAAGGAAATTCAAAATTAGAAGATACAGCTATTTGGATCGAACACGAGCGAGCAGAGAAATTAAAATGAGAGAGTCTTATCGGTGAAAACCCACACGGGCACCATAAGGCGATGGTGAGTAGAGAAATTAAAAATGAGAGAGTCTTGTTAGTGAAAACCCGCAAAGAGCACTACAGGGCGATGGCGAGAAGAGAAATGAGAGAGGTTAGTCGGTGAAAACCCAAAAAGGGCACCGCTAATCAAAAAGAGGGTGAGTTGTTTACTGATATCGACATGGTCTGGGGCAAGGTTTCTCGACCTCAAGTTAAAAGTTGTGACGAATTTCTGAGAGTCAGATGGTTTATATAGACTAGGCATCAAGTCCAAGATTCATGTCATGTTCATTGAAGGCCGCGTACACTCCGGATAAGTCTTTCTTCTCTTCCCCAAAAGGGATATTTCTTGTCAAAATTCATTGTCTCCATTTCTTTGTTATTCTCTTTCAATCCCTTTCAGTCTGACTTTGTTTCTAAGGTAAAACAAAGAAAGATGGCAAAACTGATTTACAGGGTTCTCGTTGAACGCAAGCCAACATGCAAATGGCGTCGAGCCTCATCAGGGGCATCAAGTCAATCCCGACTGGCCGCGACGAACGATGCTTTAAACACAACTCTTGAAGGGAGAAGATCAAATCGAGATACCTATAAAGGCAATTGAAGTGAAAGGTTAAGTCCCCACGTGGATAACCCCCTCAGAAAAGATTAAAAAGCCGAAATGATCCAAATGCTTTAAAGTCAAATGGAAGGAAAATAAAAAATAAAGGCCGATGAAGGCGAAATAAATTTGGAAAGTTTAAGTCCCACGAGACTAATCGATGCAGCAGAGTTTGAGGGCATAAAAACTCCCCCGATACTCTGGAAATCAAAAACAAAGGCAAGTGAAAGGCCTACAAAGGCAGAATAAATTTGAAATGTCGGGTCCCACGTCATAGATCACCACAACAAAGATGGAAAGCCAAGGCCCCCGGATTTGAAAATCAAACCCAATGCCCAGCAAGCAGTTGAGATCTTCGATCAAACAGTTGAAATAATCAAGGCCGCAAAACCAACCATCGTTACAAACTAACAAATTGTTCCTTGTCGAAATAAGAAACATGTGCATCTCAAAAGCAACCGTGCAAAAAGCAGGTGCAACCAAGAGAAAAGGCGCAAGAGCTAAAAGCAACTCTGCAGCAACAACTCCAAAAGAGAAGTTTTCTCTAAAAATCCATTCCCGCATTCATTCAAATATTGAAAACAGCTCAAACCTGAAGTAGTATAGGGTCTTCAGACCCTGGCTCCACCTTTTCCGACAAAGGGTATACACTCCCTACTCGATGCCAATTAAGGGTATACACTCCCTAATTGATTTTCTTTTCCTGACATGGGTGCACACACTCCCTAATCGATGCCAATTAAGGGTATATACTCCCTAATTGATGTTTTACTTTTCCAATTAAGGGTATACACTCCCTAATTGATGTACTGCTTTTCCAATTAAGGGTTTACACTCCCTAATTGATGCTTTAATTTTACAATTAAGGGTATAAACTCTCTAATTGATGCCTTTCTTTTCCAATTAAGGGTATACACTCCCTAGTTGATGTTTTTCTTTTCCAATTAAGGAAATACACTCCCTAATTGATGCTTTTCTTTTCTGATTAAGAGTATACACTCCCTAATTGATTTACTTTTCCCGACATGGGTGCACACGCTCCCTAGTCGATGCCAATTAAGGGTTTACAATCCCTAATTGATGTTTTACTTTTCCAATTAAGGATGTACACTCCCTAATTGATGTTTTACTTTTCCAATTGAGGGTATACATTCCCTAGTTGATGTTTTTTCTTTTCCAATTAAGGGTATACACTCCCTAATTGATGTTTTTCTTTTCCAATTAAGGTATACATTCCCTAATTGATGTTTTTCTTTTCAATTAAGGGTATACATTCCTTAATTGATGTTTTGCTTCTCCAGTTAAGGGTATACATTCCCTAACTGATATTTTTCTTTTCCAATTAAGGGTATACAATCCCTAATTGATGTTTTCTTTTCCAATTCAGGGTATACATTCCCTAGTTTATGTTTTTCTTTTCCAGTTAAGGGTATACATTCCCTAACTGATGTTTTGCTTTTTCAATTAAGGGTATACATTCCCTAATTGATGTTTTGCTTCTCCAATTAAGGGTATACATTCCCTAACTGATGTTTTGCTTTTTCAATTAAGGGTATACATTCCCTAATTGATATTTTTATTTTCCAATTAAGGGTATACATTCCCTAACTGATGTTTTGCTTTTCCAATTAAGGGTATACATTCCCTAATTGATGTTTTTCTTTTCCAATTTAGGGTATACACTCCCTAATTGATGTTTTTCTTTTCCACTTAAGGGTATACACTCCCTAATTGATGATTTCTTTGAAAATTAAGGGTATACACTCCCTAATTGATGCTTTTCTTTTTCAATTAAGTGTATACACTCCCTAATTGATGATTTTATTTTCCAATTAAGGGTATGCATTCCCTAACTGTTGTTTTGCTTTGCCAATTAAGGGTATACATTTCCTAATTGATTTCTTTTCCAACAAAGGGTATACAATCTCTAGTTGATTTTATTTTGCAACATAGGGTCTCCAACCCCTAGTTGATTTTGCTTTGAGATTTAGGGTATCCACTCCCTAGTCCGCAATAACTCCGGATGCACTACTCCCGACTTTTCACCGATTGCAATAACAAAATAATGTAGAATTTCCTTACCATAACTCACGAAAATTTCCTAGTGAAAACTGGGGCAGGAAATTTCGTTCGTTTGTTTTGATTTTCGTGCAGATTACAAGTTTAGGACATTGGAACTCGAGACGACCAAAAGAAGAAGTTTCGATCCAAAAAATAATAAAATAATAGAAGAAAGAGAAGATTGAATCCACAAGCGCAGAAACAGAAGATTGAACAGGTAAAAGTTGTTCGTAACTGCTCCCTTTGTCTTTGCCCAAAAACTCTCCGTGTTTTCGAGCAAAGAGGGGCAACTGTGAGCACATGATTTTTACCTACCATATAATCCTACAAAAATCTCAATAAATTAATTGATTTTATGAATTTTGTTGAATTTTTGTCACGACCCCAAATCCTAAACCGGCCGTGAAGGCGCCTATCGTGGAACTAGGCTAGCCAATAACCACATGTTGCCAATGTCTTTCAATATCCCATTCCAAAATCCAAGAATTTCATAAATATACAATGTTTACTAAATAAAGTAGGCCAATAAACAGTTCCACAAACCCCAAAACTCGGAGTCAACAAGTCATGAGCATCTAGAAGAATAAGCCAAAATATATTATCATAATACAAAATCTCCGAATGAAAGCTAGATACAACAAGAAGGGAAAAATAGAGATGATACGGACGCTTAACAGCTACCTCTATATCCCGCAAATTCGGCTCCGCGCGGATAAAGATGGCTAATGCTCGATATCTGCACCTGAATCTGCACACAGAGGTGCAGGGAGTAATGTGAGTACGCCAACTCAGTAGTAATGAAAATAAATCAAGTCTAAGCGGCAAGGAAACACATAAAATCAATGTTATCAAATCACAATATACAGCGCCTTACATTCCAATGGTATAACATAGATGTAAGAAATCGCCATGCCTTAATACCAACTTCAGAAAAATCCTTTGAAGAATGTATATTTTTCAACAACTTCAACCGAAAGGTTTAGTGTTAAAATGAAATGAATAATATAGAGGCCCCTCGGGAAAAACATATTTCATAAGCTCTGAGTGAAAGTAGTAAAATCATAAGTAGCCTCTACGGCCAAACATGTATCATAATCAGCCCCTCAGGCATGCCTCACAGTCACTCATAATCAGCCCCTCAGGCATACCTCACCATCACTCGTAATCAGTCTCTCAGCACCTCACAGTCACTCATGCCTCCCAATCACTCGTCATTCGGCACTCGACACTCTATATGTACCTGTGCTCACTGGGGGTATATACAACTCCGGAGGGGATCCTATATCCCAAGCGCTATAAACAAGCCAAATCATGGCATCAATCACTCCCAGGCACTCGGAGCCACAAACTCCACGATATCCTTCTTCATCCTCCTCCACCAATAATGTTGCCTCAAATCCTGATACATCTTCGCGACACCCGGATGGATGGAATACCGCGAACTATGAGCCTCTGCTAGAATCAAATCTCGAAGCCCATCTACATTGGGCACGCAAATCCGGCCCTGCATCCTCATGACCCCATCATCACGAATAACCACATCCCTGGCATCACTGCGATGGACCCTGTCCTGAAGAACAAGTAAATGTGGATCATCATACCGGCGTGCTCTAATTTGATCGTAAAGAGAAGACCTGGAGGCCACACAAGCCAACACCCGCGGGGGCTCCGATAGATCCAATCTCACCAACTGACCTGCTAAGGTCTGAACATCAAGGGCTAATGGTTGCTCTGCTACTGGAAGGTAGGCTAGACTCCCCAAACTCTCTGCTCTGCGACTCAAGGCATCGGCCGCTACATTGGCCTTCCCCGGATGATATAAGATAATGATGTCATAATCCTTGAGGAGCTCTAACCATCTCCTATGATGAAAATTCAAGTCCTTCTGCCTCAGCAGATATTGCAAACTGCAATGATCAGTGAAAATCTCACACTGCACTCCGTACAAATAATGCCGCCAAATCTTCAAGGCATGAACAATGGCAGCTAACTCAAGATCGTGCACTGGATAATTCTTCTCGTGCACCTTCACCTGTTTGGACGCATAGGCAATCACCCTACCGTCCTGGATCAATACCGCTCCCAAGCCAACTCTAGAAGCATCATAATAAACTGTGTAAGAACCCGAACCAGCAGGCAAAACTAATACTGGAGCTGTAGTCAATACTGACTTGAGCTTTTGAAAGCTCTCCTCATACTCATCAAACCATCTGAATGGAGCACCCTTCTGGGTTAATCTGGTCAAAGGTGAAGCAATAGAAGAGAATCCCTCCACAAAGCGACGGTAATATCCCACCAAACCAAGGAAACTCCTAATCTCTGTAGTTGAGGACGGTCTGGGCCAACTCTGCACAAACTCTACCTTCTTTAGATCAACCTGAATCTCCTCAATAAACACCACGTGCCCCAAGAAAGCTACCAAACCAAGCCAAAACTCACACTTGGAGAATTTCGCATAAAGCTTCTCCTCCCTTAACCTCTGTAACACAACTCTCAAATGTTGAGCGTGCTCTTCCTGGCTACGAGAATAAACCAGGATGTCATCAATGAGCACAATGACGAAGGAATCAAGATAAGGCTGAAACACGTTGTTCATCAATTGCATGAACGCAGCTGGGACATTGATCAGCCCAAACGACATAACCAAGAACTCATAATGACCATATCTGGTACTGAAAGCAGTCTTCAGAATGTCAGAATCCCGAATCCTCAACTTATGATACCCAGATCTCAAATCAATCTTGGAAAACACTCTAGCTCCCTGAAGCTGGTCAAACAAATCATCAATGCGGGGCAAGGGATACCGGTTCTTCACCGTAACCCTGTTCAACTGCCGATAGTCAATACACATACGCATGGACCCATCCTTCTTCTTTACGAACAACACCGGTGCACCCCAAGGTGACACACTAGGCCGAATGAACCCCTTATCCAGGAGTTCCTGAAGCTGCTCCGTCAATTCCTTTAACTCCGCCTGGTGCCATACGATAAGGCGGAATAGAAATAGGCTGAGTGCCTGACACCAATTTCATACCAAAATCAATATCCCTGTCAGGTGGCATGCCTGGCAAGTCTGCAGGAAACACATCCGGAAAGTCATGGACCACCGGAACTGAATCAATAGCGGGAGTCTCACCACCGATATCCCTCACAAAGGCCAAATAGATAAACACCCTTTCTCAACCATGCGTTGAGCCTTCAGGTAAGAAATCACCCTGCTAGACATATACTCGGAATAACCTCTCCACTCAACCCTCGGACACCCCGGCATAGCTAAGGTCACAGTCTTAGCGTGACAATCAAGAACATCATGGCACGGAGATAACCAGTCCATGCCCAATATCACGTCAAAATCGACCATGCTGAGTAACAGTAGGTCCACTCGGGTCTCCTGACCCCCAATATATATCATGCATGACCGATACACGCGGTCCACAATAACAATATCGCCCACCAAAGTCGACACATGAACAGAGGTGACTAGAGACTCACGGGGCACATCCAGAAAACCAGCAAAATATGAAGAAACATAGGAATATGTAGAACCAGGGTCAAATAAAGCCAAGGCATCACGGCAACAGACTAAAACAGTACCTGCGATCACAGCATCTGAGGCCATAGGATCCGGCCTGGCTGGAAATGCATACATGCGAGTCTAATCTCCCCCTGCTCGACCTCCCCCTATAGGGCGGCCTCTGACTGACTGACCACCACCCTTGGCTACCTGGGCGGATGGTAAAGTGACTGGAGCCAAAGTCGAGGGTTGGCCCCTCTGTTGAGAAGATCCACTAGAACAGCGGGGACACTGCCTCCACACGTGCCCGAACTCGCCACACTCAAAGCAACTCCCTGGAGCTGGAGGCGGGGATTGATAAAAACCCCTAGCACCTATATGGCCATGGGAAGACTCATGCATTGAAGAACCCTGAACTAGGGGTGCTCGAGCTGCACTCTGAGCTTGGAGGGCACCAAATGAAATGCGGCCTGACTAAGAACCACGAGGATCCTACCCCGAAGACGCACCACTATATGCTGGGCGGCCTGACCGAGGAGTCCTGAATAAACGCCCCCTACCCTGCTGAAACTGTCCCCTGAAGGGAGAACCACTGGAACTGCCCGAACCACAAGGCCTCTTGTCCTCCCTCTCCTCCCGCTCCTGGCGGCGAACAGACTCTATATCTCGAGCTATGTCAATAACCTACTCGAATGAAGCACCCGATACTCTCTCTCGAGTCATAAGCAACCGAAGCTGATAAGAAAGACCATCCACAAACTTCCTCACCCTCTCCCTATCAGTAGGGACAATCTCAGAAGCATACCTAGCCAACTCGGAGAAGCTCATCTCGTACTGAGTAACTGATAACTCTCATTGGCGCAGTTGCTCAAACTTCCTTCACTGCTCCTCTCTGTCAGACTGAGGAACATACTTCTCCAAAAAGATCGTGGAAAACTGCCGCCAGGTAAGAGGTGCTGAACCAACCGTCTACGCCTCTCGAACGAATCCCACCAGGTAAAGGCAGCACCCGCAAGCTGAAATGTAGCAAATGAGACCCCACTGGTCTCCAAAATACCCGCGGTACGCAGTATCCTCTGGCACCTATCTACAATTCCCTGGGAGTCCTCACCCTCTGTACCGCTGAAAGTCGGAGGCTGAAGTCTGCTGATCTCTCCAACCTGCGCTGCTCATCCTCAAGCATAACAGGGACCTCATAATCCTGGACCGGAGCAACTGGCTAAGCTAGGGCTACTCCTAGTGCCTGAATACCCTGTGCAGCCTGCTCAGGTGCCTGGGCAGCTGGAGTCTGGTTGCCTCCCCCGGCCTGAGCTGTATTGGCAGTAGAAGACCCGATGACTGCCTGAGCCAAACTGGTGCATACTGTCAATATCTGAGACAGGGCCTCCTGAAGCCCAGAATAACCATAGGCACTGCTGGTGCCTGAGCCTGTCCCGCTGGGAAACCATCGGCGGGAACTTGATCATGATCGATAGGGGGATCCTGTAGTACTGCCTCGGCTGCTGCGCGGGCTGGCCTCCTACCTCTACCACGGCCTCGACCTCTTGCAGGTCTAGCCGGTGACTGGTCACTCTGGTCGGTATGGCGTGTCCTCACCATCTATGAGCATGAAACAATATAAGTTCAGATTTCAAGAATCAATAGATCAGCACGAAAGAGTTCAAGAAAGATAGAAATGTTTCCTAAAAGTTCGACATCCTCTCGAAGATAAGTACAGACGTCTCCGTACCGATCCGCAGACTCTACTAAACTTGCTCATGACCGTTGAGTCCTATGTAACCTAGGGCTCTGATACCAAATTGTCACGACCTCAAATCCTAAATCGGCCATGATGGCGCCTATGGTGGAACTACGCTAGCCAATAACCACATGTTCACAATGTCTTTCAAAATCCCATTCCAAAATCCAAGCATTTCATAAATATACAATGTTTACTAAATAAAGTAGGCCAATAAATAGTGCCACAAACCCCAAAACCCGGAGCCAACAAGTCATGAGCATCTAGAAGAATAAGCCAAAATATACTATCATAATACAAAACCTCCGAATGAAATCTAGATAAAACAAGATGGAAAAAATAGAGATGTTGCGGACGCTGAACATCTACCTCTATATCCCACAAATCTGGCTCCGCACGGAAAAAGATGGCTAATGCTCGATATCTGCACCTGAATCTGCACAGAGGTGCAGGGAGTAATGTGAGTACGCCAATTCAGTAGTAATGAAAATAAATCAAGTCTAAGCGGCAAGGAAACACATAAAATCAATGCCATCAAATCACAATATAAAAACCCTTACTTTCCAATGGTATAACATAGATGTAAGAAATCGCCATGCCTTAAAACCAACTTCAGAAAAATCCTTTGAAGAATGTATATTTTTCAACAACTTCAACCGAAAAGTTTTAGTGATAAAATGAAATGAATCATATAGAGGCCCCTCGGGAAAAACATATTTCATAAGCTCAGAGTGAAAGTAGTAAAATCAAAAGTAGCCCCTCGGGCAAAACATGTATCATAATCAGCCCCTCGGGCATGCCTCACAATCACTCATAATCAGCCCTTCGGGCATACCTCACCATCACTCGTAATCAGTCCCTCAGCACCTCACAGTCACTCATGCCTCCCAATCACTCATCACTTGGCACTCGGCACTCTATAGGTACCTGCGCTCACTGGGGGTATATACAGACTCCAGATGGGCTCCTACAGCCCAAGCGCTATAAACAAGCCAAATCATGGCATCAATCACTCCCAGGCACTCGGCCTCTCTCATATCATAACATCCTCACAATATTGGCCCTTGGCCTCACTCAGTTANTCCCCCAAGGGGTTAAAACAGATCGGCACTAGGCCCCAACTATGGCTTACAGCCCAAATATATCAAATCATAGTAATACTGTAAAACATATGCTTAAAAAGCAGTTTCACAACTCAATAGTTGCCTAAAAAGGAAAATATTTCCAAATTCCAGTTCGTGCACACCCCGCACTCATCATCCAGTGTGTGCGTCACTCCAAATCCGTTAAGGGATGTAAAGTCCGGGATTTCATACCCTCAGGACAGGATTTATAATCATTACTTGCCTCTACCGGGCCACTACACTAGTCCGCAATGCTTTTTCCCCTCAAATTGGCTCCCAAATGCTCCGAATCTAGCCAAAACCAATTTAACATCATCACTATATATCAAAGGAACTCAACCCAATCAAAAATTATCAAATTATACAAGAATCTCGAAATTCGGCCAAACCCGAGCCCCAGGCCCACGTATCGGAATTTGATAATTTTTACATCATTAAAATCCTCATCCTCCCACGATTATATACATACCAAGAACACTAAAATCGGACCACAATTGCCCACTCGAATTCTCAAAAGAAGAATCAATTTCCCGTGCACCGCTTCTTTCCCAATTGGGTTTAATTCCAGCAAATTCTATGGTTTAGTCACTGAGAAATCGACATATAATCAAGTTATGAAGTTAGAAACCTTACCTCCAAGTGATTCCCTTCAATTCCCTCTTCAATCCTCTCTAAAGTGCTCCCAACTCGTCAACAATGGAGGAAAATATGAGCTAATTTCGCACAACAGCCCTTTTAAAACATTCTGCCCAGCTATAAAATTTCTTTCACTGTGATCGCGAACATTGGCACGCGATCACGATGCACATACCAACCAATCAATGTGATCGCATACCAAAACACGCGATCGCATAGAACAATTCTCCACCCCACACACGCGCCTCAAAATACACTACGCGATCGCAGAAATTCCCATGCGATCGCACTGCCTATCCTGACCAACCTACGCGATCGCAATCCTAACCACGCGATCGCATAGAAAAAAATGCCTTCCCCACTATTTTACCCTAAGCAATCTCAAACATCCTCACGCGATCGCGTAGAAGGAAACCAGAACCTCACACCAGCAGAAATTTGCCCAGTTTTCAAGCCAAGAATTGGTCCGTTAATCACCCGAAATACACCCTAGGCCCTCGAGACCTCAACCAAATATACCAACCTATCCCATAACATCATTCAAACTTAGTCGAGCCTTCGAAACACCAAAAACAACGCAACAACACCAAAATCGCATCAAATTCAAGCCTATGAACTTTGAAACTTCCAAATTTCGCCAACTACGCCGAAACCAACCAAAACACCTCCGATTGACCTGGAATTTTGCAGACATAACCAACATGACACTACAAACCTGCTCCAACTTCCAAAATTCCATTCCGACCCCGATAGCCTATTTTCCACCGCCGACCGGAAATCACCAAAAACTAACTTTCGCCAATTCAAGCCTAATTCTACACCGGACATCAAAACTTCATTCCGAACACACTCCTAAGTCCCATATCACCTAAATAAGCTATCCGAGCCATAAAATTTGCATTCCGAGGTCGTTCACCAATAGGTCAACTCTCAGTTGACTTCCTCAACTATTAGGCTACTTTAAAAGACTAAATGCCTAAATTCTCACCATAACCACTCTGAACCTAAACCAACTGATCCAACACAACAAGAACAAACTAACAATACATAACAAATGCAGAAATGGGGGAAACGGGATAAATCTCATGGAACGACCGGCCGGGTCGTTACAATTTTAGTCTATTTGTGAATTTATCTTACATTATGTAGCCAATAATTCATCCTTTAAATAATTTAAAATGACATGATTAAGCACATAACCTTATTTATTATTTAAATAAATATAATTGTTTGATATAAAGTAGGTTAATGATAATTCCTTGATTTAATCATTTCTTAAAAATAAATATTGTGAAAATTTGTCTTTGAATGACTAGGAGTAATTAAAATAATATGACTCTTAATTAATTAATTAATTAAACGAGGATTAGGTTTAGAACCAATTATTAGGTTTAGTTTTAATTTTATGTTAATTTAATTAATTTTGGTATTTGTTCAAAAATGTATTAAAAAATGGACCTGGGCTAGAATTGCCCAGGCCCAAGCTGCCCCAAACCAATTTCCAGTGACCCAGGCCCAAAATAAGGCCACCCGGTCCAAGCCCCAGCCCTAAAACGACCTCGTTTAGTTAGACAAATGAATCCCAGCGGTTGATCTCCCCAGATCCAACGACTGGGAACTAATCTCTCATTTATTATATAAATGTCCTAAACTACTCCCACACCCCTCATTTGCAAGTGTAAGACCCCCCCCCCCCTTTCTTTTCCCGTCTATCTCTTCTCTCTAAAGACCTAAACCCTAGCCGCCCAGAACCACCCTCCTCCGCCGATCAAAAATCGCCTCTGGCAGAGGAGCTTCTCCAATCGACCCAAAATTCACACCAGATGATCCTCATCCTCCCCTCAATCACCTCACACTACTAGTTTCCCCAAATAAACACCCAAATCTCTTCGATTTTAGATCTAAAAAAATAGAAACCTTAGCTCTCCTATACCGACCGATTTAAAGACAACCAACGGCTCGGACCTTCATGAGTCAATTTCTCTTGACAAGAGCAATTGATTCAGGGTTTGACTCGTTTTCAAACCCCACCGGAATCCGTCAAACCACTCCTACGGTTATCCCCTTTTCCTTTTCTATCTGTTCCTTGTTCTTTTTTTCTTTAAAATCATGAATATGTCGTTGTTTGATCCCTGTTTTTATAATATTGTTTCATCCATATGTATCACTGTTTCTTTTTTATGTTTTCTGTTATTTGGTTTAACTTCTAAGAATTAATTTGTCAAATTAGTAGAATCATATATGTTTCATCCATGTTTTATTTTTATCCGTGTTTTCCTGTGTTTCTCTGCATGATTTTGCCTAACTGTCTTCTGGTTTTCTCCCTAATTGGCTTAGCCAAAATTCTGTCACCATGTTGTTTTAGTTAGTAAATTTTTGGCCTATTTGTCCATGTTAAATCTAAATAGTTGATTCATTTAATTCATATCTAGGTTTTTCTTAGATTGATTTTCCTTCAATGATTTTCCTTAAGTATGATTGTCCACTTTCGATTAATTGCTTCCTTGTCTACTGCATTGTGTTAGTCATTAGGGTATATTGATTAGGTAGTTACTAAATAGGTAACTTATTGGCTAATAGTTAACCTAGCCTAATTCCTAAAAATGGTTCACCTAAGATCAAATGGATTAAAAATCGGTTTAAGTTTGAAATTAATCAATCAACTAAGAAGATTAACTGTAATTAATAGATAAGCCTAATTACACCTAATGAAATCGTTTAAACCAATTAATCTAATTAACTACTGATTTTAATTCAAATGTTAGTCAACTTGAGTAAATTAATTAGGCAATGAGGAATTAGTCACACTTAACTAGTAGACCTAATTGTTTTTTAAAAAATCAAAAGGTAAAATAATCTAACAACTTAGTTGATCTAAATCCTAGATAACTAGTTAAGATCAATTATTCAATTAACTAAGTCCTAAAATCTGTCCAAGATAATTAGTTTAGGATTAATTGACTAAAACAAATCATTTGACCTAGGCTTAATAATTAGTTAAGTCCCTGATTTTAGTAATTAGTTAGACTGAATCAGTTAACCTGAGTTAACTAAATTGACTTAATCATTTAACCTTTAACTAGTTAATTCAACCCTGGTTAAGAACAACTAATAGTTAACTAAGGAACATAACTAGGGTTAAATAATAACCCAAGTTAGTAACCCTGATTACCTAATGGTAAATTCAGGGACTCCAAGGGGTACAATAGGTAATGCAGACTTAGGAAATCAGAATTTTAAGGGTAAAAGGGTCTTTTAATAGGTAAGAATGTTCTAGAATAGGGGCAGTTGTCCCAAAGATGAGGTTGACATCTGCCCTATGTACTATTTTCAGCCTTTTGGATTGGGAATATTCCAAAAGGGATCCCATTCCCAAATATCCTATAAATAGACCCCCTCCCTTTAGTCTAAGGAGAACTTTTTGACACTCTGAAAAAAGAAACACTCTCTTCTAGTTGCTGAAACATTCTGAAAAGAAATATAGAAATACCTTCCATTCGAAAACAAAAAGTTTCAAAAAAAAAGTATTATTAAAAGGGAAAATCTGATTTCTTTTTTGAAAACAAGCTCACAAAAAGATGGCCTAGCTCAGCTTCTATCTTCTCTCTTTGGATTCTGATTTCTGGAAGTTTTTCTTCAAGCATTCATACTCGAGATTTCTTGGTTAATTATTGTTGGGATGCTTGGTCTTTTCCTTGGTTTTCTCTTTTGCTGCTACTAAAAACTCTTTCTTCTTGCTGATTGTGGTCCATACTTGACCTTTATTTGGTCAAGTCATTTGCTATTTTTCTCTCTAAAGGTATGTAACAATGAACTTTAGATAGAGTTATTGAATCCAGAACTTGTATTAAAATTGTTAGTTCATGTTGTGTTTTCTTAAGATTGTATGAATTTGAATCTTCTTCCCCTCCATTCTTGATATAAAACTGAAGTAAGGTAACTATTATCTGAGTGTATATATGCAACTCCTGGAATCAGCTTGGTTATTTGCTAAGTTTCTATTAATAGATTTAGTATTTGGTAATTAGATGTAAATTTCATATGTGTTTAGCATGTTAGAGTAATTCTCACTAGGGTAGATGTGTTTGATTCTTTAATAATCAAACTCACCCCATGATGAGTGCACAAATGTTGGTATGTTGGTTGAAGTTTACCCTTCAAAAGGGGTATAAAGTATGAAGTTGAGAAGGGCATTAGAATGAGAATCTGAACCCTTGGATGGTCAGATTCATCCTCTAAAAAAGCCTAGATAAGAAAGTTCATATAGAGTTTAGAATTATGTTAGTATACACTCCCTAATTGACTCTTTTCTTTTTCAATTAAGGGTATACACCCTAATTGATGCCTTTATTTTTCACTTAAGGGTATACACTCCCTAATTGATGTCTTGCTTTTCCAATTAAGGGTATACACTCCCTAATTGATGCTTTTCTTTCCAATTAAGGGTATACACTCCCTAATTGATGCTTTTCTTTCCAATTAAGGGTATACACTCCCTAATTGATTTTATTTTCCCGACATGGGTGCACACACACCTTTGTCGATGCCAATTAAGGGTATACACTCCCTAATTGATGTTTTACTTTTCCAATTAAGGGTATACACTCCCTAATTGATGTTTTACTTTTCCAATTAAGGGTATGCACTCCCTAATTGATGTCTTGATTTTCCAATTAAGGGTATACACTCCCTAATTTATGCTTTGATTTTCCAATTAAGGGTATAAACTCCCTAATTGATGTCTTTCTTTTCCAATTAAGGGTATACACTCCCTAATTGATGCTTTTCTAACGACCCGGCCGGTCGTTCTGAGAATTTAGCCCTGTTTCCCCCGTTTCAGCTTCATTTATGTGTGTCGGGTCGGTTGGTTCGGGTTTAGAGTGGTCATGATAAGAATTGAGGCGTTTGGTCTCTCAAGGTAGCCTAATAGTCGAGAAAGTCAACTGACATTTGACTTATTGGTGAACTACCTCGGAATGCAGATTTTATGGCTCGGATAGCTTCGTTAGGTGATTTGGGACTTAGGAGTGTGTTCAGAATATTTTTGTGATGTCCGGTGTAGAATTAGGCTTGAATTGGCGAAAGTTAGTTTTTGGTGATTTCCGGTCGGTAGTGGAAAATAGGCTATCAAGGTTGGAATGGAATTTCGAAAGTTGGAACAGGTTCGCAATGTCATTTTGGATGTCTCTCAAAAATTTCAGGTCAATCGGAGGTGTTTTGGTTGGTTTCGGCGTAGTCGGCGAAATCTGGAAGTTTCAAAGTTCATAGGCTTAAATTTGATGTGATTTTGGTGTTGTTGCGTTATTTTTGGTGTTTCGAAGGCTCGACTAAGTTTTAATGATGTTATGGGATATGTTGGTATGTTTGGTTGAGGTCCCGAGGGCCTCGGGTGTGTTTCAGATGGTTAACGGACCAACTTTTGGCTTGAAAACTAGCCAGATTTTTGCTGATGTGAGTTTCTGGTTTCCTTCTACACGATCGCGGGAGGGAGTATGCGATCACGTAGACCTAGATGTGGATGGCAGGATTTTTGTTATACGCAATCGCGTGGTGGAGGTCGCGATCGCGTGAGTATGAGGTGGTTGGTCAGTGCGATCGCGTGGTGTTGTTTGCATTCGCGTAAAGTTAAAGGGGCGCGTGAGTGGGCTGAGCCGTTGTTCTTCGCGGTTGCGTAGAGTGGTTTGCGAGCGTGGGTTTATGTCTTGATGGATCGCGATCACGTGTGGATGTCTACGATCGTGTAGGTTAATTTGATGGGGCAGCAGAATTGTTCTTCGCGATTGTGTGGGAGCTTCCGCGATCGCAGTGAAGAAAAAGCCTGGGCAGTCAGCTTTAAGTTCTATTTCGGGGGTTCTTGGCCATAACTTGTTTTTCTAGTTGAGAGCTCGGAAGAAGGACATCTTGGACGAGCTTTTCAGTATGGTTCTTGTGGTAAGTATTCTTCAACCATCTTTGGTTCAATTTCATGAATTTGTCTTGATTTTCACCATGCAATTTGAGTAATTAAACCCAAAATTGGGGAAGAAGGGTGCATGGGAATGGAATTTTTCTTTTGAGGATTTGAGTGGGCAATTGTGGTCCAATTTTAGTGTTCTTGGTATGTACGGTCTCGTGAGAGGATAAGGGTTCTTGTGATGTAAGTTTTATCGGATTTCGAGATGTGGGTCCGGGGCTCGGGTTTGGCCGAATTTCGAGATTCTTGTATAATTTGATAATTTTTGATTGGGTTGAGTTCCTTGGGTATATATTAATGATGTTAAACTGGTTTTGGCTAGCTTGGAGAAATCGGGAGCCAATTTAAAGGGCAAGATCATTACGGACTAGTGTTGTGGCCGGTAGAGGTAAGTAATGGTTATAAATCTTGTCATGAGGGTATGGAACCCCGAACTGCATATTTTCTCACTGATTTTAGAAAGGCGCACATGTCGGATAACGAGTATGTGGCGCGTACTGATTTTTGGATTGGACTAGGTCCTCTCCGCGGCAACTAATGAGTTGCATATTTACCCAAAACCTTATGTTAAATTATGTTCTAAAGATTTGTGAAATATTTTGGCTATAAGCCGTGTTTGGGGCCTCGTGTCGATCTATTTAGACCCCTTGGGGATTTTTACTGTTGTTTTCCTCACTATTTGTTGATGATTTCACTCAGCATCATTGTGCATACTGCTTTTCGAAACTCAGCATGATTTACACCACTTTGAGATTTAAACTAATGTTTTGGGTCGAGTACCCTGTTTTACTAATTCGCCCGAGGGGCCTTTCGAGTGGTTCTGCTGAGTATGGTTGAGGGCCAAGAGTGATGGTGAGGTGATGAGTGTGGTCGAGGGCCAATAGTGATGGTGAGGTGCTGAGTGATATTAGCGTTTGGGCTGAAGGAGCCCCTCCGGAGTCTGTACACACCCCTAGTGAGTGCACCGATGACGAGTAACGAGTGATGGGAGGCCGAGTGACGAGTGATTAGGAGGCATGAGTGATAGTAAGGTGCTGAGTGACTGTGAGGCATGCCCAAGGGGCTGATTTGATACATGTTTTTGCCCGAGGGGCTACTTATGATTTTACTATTTTCATTTACATACTAAATCTTTCGGTTTGAAGTTGTTAAACATATGCATTCATTAAAGGATTTTTCTAAAGATGATTTTAAGGCATGATGATTTCACATATCTATGTTATACTGTTAGAAAGAATGTTTGTGCCTCTTGTGATTTGATGACATTGATTTTTATATGTTTCTTGCTGCTCAGACCTGATTTATTTTCATTACTACTGAGTTGGCGTACTCACATTACTCCCTGCACCTTCTGTGTAGATTCAGGTGTTAGGGCAGGGTGAGCTGCCTATCATTTCCAGAGATTCTCGGAGGTTTGCGAGGTAGCTGCATGCGTCCGCAGTCCTGTTCCCTCTACTGTTTAATATCATAGAATTTATTTTTGTTGAGTTGTATATTTATGTAGATGCTCATGACCAATGACTCCGGGTTCACGGGGGTTGTATATATTATTCAGTATAGTTTTGACTATTTTTATAAATGTTTAAAGGAACTTTTATGGGTAATCAGTATAGTAAAAATGTAAAAAGGAAGCTTATTATGATTCGAGTTGGGTTTTGGCTGGCCTAGTTCCATGATAGGCGCCATCACGATTGGCCTGGATTTGGGGTCGTGATAGATTGGTATCAAAGCGCTAGGTTACATAGGACTCACCGGTCATGAGCAAGGTTAGTAGAGTCTTGCGGATCGGTATGGAGACGTCTGTACTTATCTTCGAGAGGCTGCGGAACCCTTAGGAAAACCTCACATTTTTAAAAATTCTTGTCTTGCAAATCCATTATATTCAGCCAAGAGCGTAACTCTTAATTTCCTTCCATGTATTAGAACGCGCATGAGAGCGCTTGGTATCAGTTGTGCATCGACGGCTTGTGGCTTCCATAGATGAGATGTGACTTTGGCATATTGGTAATGGGCCAGTCTAGAGGAGTTGAGGCCGAATTCATTATGTGGCTTGATTGCTGAGATTTTCGTTGTGTGGGCACATGTAATATGGGACTTGTATGTCCGTTCGTGTTCTTATTGATGAGAATTGGTGACTAGATGCCTATGTGGTGGGTGTGAATTGATGGTTAGATGTGTTCAGACTGTGAAATGTGTCGAAAGGGCTGGCTGGAAATGTGGTAAGATTTATTGTGTGTTTGATTTCTGCCTCGATTTGGTATATGTCCTTGAGTTGTGAGTATGTTGTAAGACCCCTCATGTTGTGTAATTGTGGGGTGAAGCGGATTTTTCTATTGGGTTATGAGTCCTGGTGATGTATTTTGAGTTGATCGTTTGCCCCAGTAACGTTCATGTATCTAACTGACGGTGTTCTGGCCATGTTAGCACTCCTTGTTATTGTGTTCATTGATGGCGTCCTGGAATATTCGCGTAGCTAGGAGCAGCATACTCAGTATCTGAGGATGGCATTATAAGGATTCAGGGAGAAAAGGCTCTATGCGAATTATCCAAGAGTGAATTTTGGCTCGGTTCAGTAGCATTCTTGGGACATGTGGTGTCCAGTGAGGGTATTCATGTGGCCAGTCATGTGTGGGTAGAGCTTCCAGAAGCTCGAGATTTCTGTGACCGCCACTCCAGTGATAGTTCTGCCATCAGCTTCAAGTTTTTACCGCATAATGTGGTGCCTCGAGGGTAGGCGTCGGTTGTGTTCAGATGCAGGAAGGTGTAGTGATTGCATGATAGTTTTGGTCTTCAAAAGTGTATGGAGAGATAGCAATTGAGGCTAAGCGAGCAGGGGTATCTCCTACGGGTTGTCCTAGGGTGTGTGGTCCCTATGTAGTTCTGTAATAAGTTCTTTTTTACCAGTAAAAGATATATGGTGTAATTGGAGTTTAGGTCGCTCGTGGAAGTTGGTGTGACCATCACAATGATGGATGCGAGCTTGGCAATTGGTTTGATTGTTAGATGGTTTGGGTCATATAAGCTTATGGAGGATTTAGTTGAACCCCACCACAGCATGGTGGTAGTGATAATGTGTGGGCATAGTCTTGTTTGTCTTGATCCTTGGCTTTGAGCCATGTGGGGGAGTTCGTTATTGATAAGATGATTACATGATTATGTGTGGTATTGGTTTCAGTTCGAGGTATATTGGTAAATCAGTTATGACCTGCAGGTATGGGGTCTGGGAATGTCATGAGTGAGGGAAATTTCTTCGATGTAGATTGTAATGTACTATGTTGGGTATTTGGGTTCTATTGAATGATTTAGTGGAAATTGTAAAAGGTGTAGTGTGCGCAGTGTATGAATTTGCATGTGGTTTCAAGTGAGTGGATTACTTTCCTAGTATGTTAGTGTACAAATGGGTCAGGTCGATTCTGTCTAATTGGTCAGTGTGATTGAGATTTACGTTAGAGGATGTATAGACTTGTGGTGTTCTACATATCAGTATCAGGAAGGTGAAGGTAATGGCTTTAGATTCGCAGAAGTCTCTTCAGGGTAAGTTTCTCTAATGTAGTGAATTTGGGGATAATTGAGGGAGCATTCAGTCGCTTATGGGCTTAGACGATATGGTTTTATGCTTGGGTCGCGTGTGGTGAGTCTGGTTTGCAAATTTGTGGTATTACGGCAGGAAGAAGTATCAATTTGAAGGTAAGTCAGAAGGAACTTGGGTAAATAGGGCAACTTGGTAGTAGGTCGGATCGGCATGGTAAGGGATACGGTTAGTTCTTTGGGGTGTTCATAAGGTGACGAGTTTTGCAGGTGTTTCAGCAATGCTCTTGGATTTTTGGTGGTCTGCGTAGTTTGGTTGAGATAGAAGAGTTCAGTCCTCATGGTTTGGTGTTGTGCAAATGGGATTTCAGATATTTCCTGGTGGTTTCTACCGCGATTAAGGGTGCATATTTTCTTATGGCGTGTAGTGAATTTGTTTCTAAAGAGGATCCAATGGAAGTTCTTGTCTAGTTGGGTACGTAGTTGCTTGTGGCTCAGAAGGGACCATGGAGTTCCCGTATTTTCCCTAGGATTGGCATGGCGTGTGCGGTATGTTGGGTAGAGTTAAGATTTGCATATGTGAGGTCACGGTTCGGCTCTGGAAGGAAGGTCATAAATTCTTAAGCAGCGTGGGCAGTTTCAGATGACTAGGTGGATGCTATCACTAATTGGTACGACGTGGTGAGGGTACATATATATATTTCGGAAAGAGCAATGTGTTTGAGTTAAGGGTACTTCATTGGTATCGCGATGCCCTATTGTTGGATCGATTGTTGATATTCAAGGTTGCTTGGTGAACGGAAGAATTATAGGGGTATTCCCCGTGGAATAAGTTAGTATTTGGTACATGTTATGTATTTGAGCGGTGGAGTTGTGATCAGATATGGTATTTCGTACATTTCATGGACTTTGAGACTGAGAGTTCTCATAAACAGGATATTTTGTGGAAGCGAACTGTGAAGATGCGAGCTGAGCTAGTCGGATGTTAGTATGTACGATGATTCTTTCATTATGAACTCTTCGGTAAGTTGTCTATCTGTTATGGGTGATCAGAGTTAATTTAAGGTCACTGGTAGGCTAATATGGATGCGTATTCTGCACCGGGTCGGAATTGTTGGCTCCGAGTTTCTATTATTGAGAAAGGTACCATTCGATTGTGATTGAGTTTATTCATGTTCTGGAGTGATCTATGAGTAACCCTTAGGTGTTGCAAAGAGTGGTTATTATTGGTTATATGCACATATGGTGCAGTTCTAATTGGGCATTATAGCTAGATTTGAGTAAGGTAAGTAATTGGGTGTTGCAGGATTGAGGCTTGTTGGTTATATACCTACTGTTTCGGGTGGCATGGTATCGTCCGGTGTTCCCCTGTGGTTATGGCAATGCAATTTGAGTATTGATGTCGAATTTCGAATAGTTATTGATTTTTGGGCAAGGTGTCTTGAAGTATTTCAATAGGACCAGCGTTGGATGAGATCTCGCAGTGTAGCGGAGTTATGTAGGGGTAGGACCTTTGGTATTAGAAACATGTGTTTTTGATTTTTGCAGTGTGTGCCAGGTGGTTAATATGATATGGTGATGGTAATTGTTAATGGCAGGATGGTCCTCTCATGTGGATCTTTTATATAATTTGATTTCATTGGGGAGTTGCTGATAAGTGCACGAGTTGCACAGGTTTTGGCTTTGAATTGTATCGAGGTGTCATGTCTTCAGGGTGGTTGTGATGGATGAGAGGAGGTCATTGGACCTAGAATGAATATTTTCAGAATTTTCTACAGCATAGTTGGGAGGATATTTATCGGGGGTCGGCTTAGAAATATGCTATAATTCCTATTTGGGAAGGGGGAGTTTCATGTCTGGTTGATCGGACGAATGGTTGTTAGTTCTATTTGCTTCTTTCATCATCGGAAGTGTATGGAAGTGTTAGAGCGAGGCATTTCTTGATAAGAGGTGGTGTACAGGTATTGGGTTGTTCTGAGCAGTTATTGAGGTTAAGAGTTATTGCTATGAGAGTTGGGTCACACAGTGTATTATGTGATTTCATCTGGGGTACGTATATGGATATATTCAGCATGTTCAGACTTGTTCAGTTTACAGTTATGGAAATTTTGATCTTATATATCATTTCAGAAGTGGGAGTTTGGTTCCAAAGTTTATGGGCCAGGAAATGGGATTTCGAAATTTCAACGGTATTGTGCTATGGAACCTATATGGGATACGGTGACTTGGAATCACCCTTGGGTATGTGCATGGTAAGCTACGTAACAATTTGGTAGTGTTGGAGAACAACTCTTGGTACGTTCGGGGATGAACGCATGTTTAAGTGGGGGAGGATGTAACGATCGGACCATTCGTTCCTAGAATTTAGCCTCGTTTCCCCCGTTTCAGCTTCATTTATGTGTGTTGGGTCGGTTGGTTCGGGTTCAGAGTGGTCATGATAAGAATTGAGGCGTTTGGTCCCTCAAGGTAGCCTAATAGTTGAGAAAGTCAACTGAGATATGACTTATTGGTGAACGATCTCGGAATGCGGATTTTATGGCTCGGTAGGAGTGTGTTCAGAATATTTTTGTGATGTCCGGTGTAGAATTAGGCTTGAATTGGCGAAAGTTAGTTTTTGGTGATTTCCAGTCGGCAGTGGAAAATAGGCTATCGAGGTCGGAATGGAATTCCGAAAGTTTGAACAGGTTCGCAATGTCATTTTGGATGTTTCTGCAAAATTAAGCGGAGGTGTTTTGGTTGGTTTCGGCGTAGTTGGCGAAATCTGGAAGTTTCAAAGTTTATAGGCTTAAATTTGATGTGATTTGTGTGTTGTTGGGTTGTTTTTGGTGTTTCGAAGGCTCGACTAAGTTTGAATGATGTTATGGGATATGTTGGTACATTTGATTGAGGTCCCGAGGCCCTCGGGTGTGTTTCGGATGTTTAACGAACCAACTTTTGGCTTGAAAACTGGCCAGATTTTTGCTGGTGTGAGTTTCTAGTATCCTTCTACGCGATCGCGGGAAGGAGTTTGCGATCGCGTAGACCTAGATGTGGATGACAGGATTTTTGTTATACGCGATCGCATGGTGAAGGTCGCGATCGCGTGAGTATGAGGTGGTTGGTCAGTGCGATCGCGTGGTGTTATTTGCGTTTGCATAGAGTTAAAGGGGCGCGTGAGTGGGCTGAGCCGTTGTTCTTCGCGATCGCGTAGAGTGGTTTGCGATCGCGTGGGTTTATGTCTTGATGGATCGCGATCGCGTGTGGATGTCTGCGATCGTGTAGGGTAATTTGATGGGGCAGCAAAATTGTTCTTCGCGATCGCGTCGGGCTTTTTACTGCTGTTTTCTTCACTATTTGTTGATGATTTCACTCAACATCATTGTGCAATACTGTTTTTCGAAACTCAGCATGATTTACACCACTTTGAGATTTAAACTGATGTTTTGGGTCGAGTACACTGTTTTACTAATTCGCCCGAGGGGCCTTTCGAGTGGTTCTGCTGAGTGTGGTGGAGGGCCAAGAGTGATGGTGAGGTGCTGAGTGTGGTCGAGGGCCAAGAGTGATGGTGAGGTGCTGAGTGATATTAGCGCTTAGGCTGAAGGAGCCCCTCCGGAGTCTGTACACACCCCAAGTGAGCGCACCGAGTGCCGAGTAACGACTGATGGGAAGCCGAGTGACAAGTGAATAGGAGGCATGAGTGATTGTGAGGTGCTGAGTCACTGTGAGGCATGCCCAAGGGGCTGATTTGATACATGTTTTTGCCCGAGGGGCTGCTTATGATTTTACTACTTTCATTTGCACACTAAATCGTTCGGTTTGAAGTTGTTAAACATATGCATTCATTAAAGGATTTTTCTGAAGATGATTTTAAGGCATGATGATTTCACATATCTATGTTATACTGTTAGGAAAAAAGGTTGTGCCTCTTGTGATTTGATGACATTGATTTTTATGTGTTTCTTGCTGCTCAGACCTGATTTATTTTCATTACTACTGAGTTGGCGTACTCACATTAGTCCCTGTACCTTGTGTGCAGATTCAGGTGTTAGTGCAGGGTGAGCTGCCTATCTGTTCCAGAGATTCTCGGAGGCTTGCGAGGTAGTTGCATGCGTCCGCATTCCTGTTCCCTAACCTGTTTAATATTATAGGATTTATTTTCGTTGAGTTGTATATTTATGTAGATGCTCATGACCAGTGACTCCGAGTTTACGGGGGTTGTATATATTATGCAGTATAGTTTGGACTGTTTTTATAAATGTTTAAAGGAACTTTTATAGGTAATCAGTATAGTAAAAATGTAAAAAAGAAGCTTATTATGATTCGAGTTGGGTTTTGGCTGGCCTAGTTCCATGATAGGCGCCATCACGACTGGCCTGGATTTGGGGTCGTGACAGCTTTTCTTTTCCAATTAAGGGTATACACTCCCTAATTGATGCTTTTATTTTCCGATTAAGGGTATACACTCCCTAATTGATCTGATTTTCTCGACATGGGTACACACGCTCCCTAGTCGATGCCAATTAAGGGTATACACTCCCTAATTGATGTTTTACTTTTCCAATTAAGGGTATACACTCCCTAATTGGTGTTTTACTTTTCCAATTAAGGGTATACATTCCCTAGGTTATGTTTTTCTTTTCCAGTTAAGTGTATACATTCCCTAACTGATGTTTTTCTTTTCCAATTAAGGGTATACACTCCCTAATTGATGTTTTTCTTTTCCAATTAAGGGTATACATTCCCTAATTGATGTTTTGCTTCTCTAGTTAAGGGTATACATTCCCTAACTGATGTTTTGCTTTTCCAATTAAGAGTATACATTCCCTAATTGATGTTTTTCTTTTCCAATTCAGGGTATACATTCCATAATTGATGTTTTTCTTTTCTAGTTAAGGGTATATTCCCTAACTGATGTTTTGCTTTTCCAATTAAGAGTATACATTCCCTAATTGATGTTTTTCTTTTCCAATTAAGGGTATACATTCCCTAATTGATGTTTTTCTTTTCCAATTAAGGGTATACATTCCCTAATTGATGTTTTGCTTCTCCAGTTATGGGTATACATTCCCTAACTAACGTTCTGCTTTTCCAATTAAGGGTATACATTCCTTAATTGATGTTTTTCTTTTCCAATTAAGGGTATACACTCTCTAATTGATGTTTTTCTTTTCCAATAAAGGGGCTACACTCCCTAATTGATGCTTTTCTTTGCCAATTAAGGGTATACACTCTCTAATTGATGCTTTTCTTTTCAGATTAAGGGTATACACTCCCTAATTGATGTTTTTCTTTTCCAATTAAGGGTACGCATTCCCTAACTGATGTTTTGCTTTTCCAATTAAGGGTATACATTCCCTAATTGATTTAGGGTATACAATCCCTAGTTGATTTTATTTTGCAACATAGGGTCTCCAACCCCTAGTTGATTTTGCTTTGAGATTTAGGGTATCCACTCCCTATCTGCAATAACTCCGGATGCACTGTTCCCGGTTTTTCACCGATTTTAATAAAAAAATAATGTATAATTTCCTTACCATAACTCATGAAATTTTCCTAGTGAAAACTAGGGCAGAAAATTCCGTTCGTTTATTTTGATTTTCGTGCAGATTACAAGTTTAGGACATTGGAACTCGAGACGACCAATAGAAGAAGTTTCAATCCAAAAAATAATAAAACAAAAGAAGAAAGAGAAGATTGAATCCAAAAGCACAGAAACGGGGAAGATATGGACTATTCAGAGCAGATTGAAGTCACCCGTCCAGTATATCCTGTCTTGATCCGAAAAGATGAATAAGAGTGAACCAGCACATACAGTTGAAAAGCATCAAGATTCAGATCAGATTCTGCGTGAAGAAACAACCAAGACTCAAGATCAAGCTGGAGAAGACTTATAGATATGAATTTTGTAACTCATAGCTGATAGGCTAGTTTAGTCTTTTTCATTTTTGACTTTGGTGTAATAAGGAGATCAGCAGCAGTAACAGCAGCAACCACAGTGGAATCATAGCTACCCGGTAGCCCTAGCTACCAAAAACTTCAAGAACTACACTGACCTGATTCCTTTATAGCCAAGGATATGTACGCAACTTTTGAAGCAGGGTTCGGTCAAACTTTTTCAAAAACGTTTCACATTGAGTATCTGAACAGGTAAAAGTTGTTCATAACTGCTCACTTTGTCTTTGTCCAAAAACTCTTCGTGTTTTCGAGCAAAGAGGGGCAGCTGCGAGCACGTCATTTTTACCTACCATATAATCCTACAAAAATCTCAATAAATTAATTGATTTTATGAATTTTTGTTGAATTTTAGAGTTATTTGTGAATTTATTTTACATTATGTAGCCATAAATCATCCTTTAAATAATTTAAAATGGCATGATTAAGCACATAACCTTAGTTATTATTTAAATAAATATAATTGTTTGATATAAAGTAGGTTAGTGATAATTACTTGATTTAATTTTTTCTTTAAAACAAATATTGTGAAATTTGTCTTTGAATGACTAGAAGTAAGAAAAATAATATGACTCTTAATTAATTAATTAATTAATTAATTAATTAAACGAGGATTAGGTTTAGAACCAATTATTAGGTTTAGTTTTAATTTTATGTTAATTAATTAATTTTGGTATTTGTTCAAAAATGTATTAAAATGGACATGGGCTAGAATTGCCCAGGACCAAGCTGCCTCAAACCAATTCCAGTGACCCAGGCCCAAACTAAGGCCACTCGGTCCAAGCCCCAGCCCCAAAACGACCTTGTTTAGTAAGGCAAACGAATCCCAGCCGTTGATCTCCCCAAATCCAACGGCTGGGAACTAATCCCTCATTTATTATATAAATGTCCTAAACTACTCCCACCCCCCTCATTTGCAAGTCTAACCCCCCCCCCCCTCTTTCTTTACCCGTCTTTCTCTTCTCTCTAAAGATCCAAACCCTAGCCGCCCAGAACCACCCTCCTCCGCCGACCGAAAATCGCCTCCGGCGGCGGAGCTTCTCCAATCAACCCCAAATTCGCACCAGATTATCCTCATCCTTCCTTCAATCACCTCCTACTACTGGTTTCCCCAAATAAACACCCAAATCTCTTCGATTTTAGATATAAGAAAACAGAAACCATAGCTCTCATATGCAAGCCGATTTAAAGACAACCAACGGCTCGGACCTTCATGAGTCAATTACTCTTGACAAGAGCAATTGATTCCTGAGGGTTTGACTTTTTTTCAAACCCCGCCGGAATCCGTCAAACCACTCCTACGGGTATCCCCTTTCCTTTTCTATATGTTCCTTGTTCTTTTTTCTTTAAAATCATGAATATCTCGTTGTTTGATCCCTATTTTTTATAATAGTGTTTCGTCCATATGTATCATTGTCTCTTTTTTATGTTTTCTGTTATTTGGTTTAACTTCTAAGAATTAATTTGTCAAATTAGTAGAATCATATATGTGTCATCCATGTTTTATTTTTATCCGTGTTTTCCTGTGTTTCTCTGCATGATTTTGCCTAACTGTCTTCTGGTTTTCTCCCTAATTGGCTTAAACAAAATTCTGTCACCATGTTGTTTTAGTTAGTCAATTTTCGGCCTATTTGTCCATGTTAAATCTAAATAGTTGATTCATTTAATTCATATCTAGATTTTTCTTGGATTATTTTTCCTTCAATGATTTTCCTTAAGTATGATTGTCCACTTTCGATTAATTGCTTCCTTGTCTACTCGATTTTGTTAGTCATTAGGGTAGACGATTAATTGATTAGGTAGTTACTAAATAGGTAACTTATTGGCTAATAGTTAACCTAGCCTAATTCCTAAAAATGGTTCACCTAAGATCAAATGGATTAAAAATCGGTTTAAGTTTGAAATTAATCAATCAATTAAGAAGATTAACTGTAATTAATAGATAAGCCTAATTACACCAAGTGAAATCGTTTAAACAAATTAATCCAATTAACTACTGATTTTAATTCAAATGTTAGTCAACTTGAGTAAATTAATTAGGCAATGAGTAATTAGTCACACTTAACTAGTAGACCTAATTTTAAAAAAATCAAAAGGTAAAATAATCTAACAACTTAGTTGATCTAAGTCCTAGATAACTAGTTAAGATCAATTATTCAATTAACTAAGTCCTAAAATATGTCCAAGATAATTAGTTTAGGATTAATTGACTAAAACAAATCATTTGACCTAGGCTTAATAATTAGTTAAGTCCCTGATTTTAGTATTTAGTTAGACTGAATCAGTTAACCTGGGTTGACTAAATTGACTTAATCGTTTAACCTTTAACTAGTTAATTCAACCCTGGTTAAGAACAACTAATCGTTAACTAAGGAACATAACTAGGGTTAAATAATAACCCAAGTGAGTAACCCTGATTACCTAATGGTAAATTCAGGGACTCCAAGGGGTACAATAGGTAATGTAGACTTAGGAAATCAGAATTTTAAGGGTAAAAAGGTCTTTTAATAGGTAAGAATATTCTAGAATAGGAGCAGTTGTCCCAAAGATAAGGTTGATAGCTGTCCTATGTACTATTTTAAGCCTTTTGGATTGGGAATATTCCAAAAGGGATCCCATTCCCATATATCCTATAAATAGACCCCTTCCCTTTAGTTTAAGGAGAACTTTTTGACACTCTGAAAATAGAAAACACTCTCTTCTAGCCGCTGAAACATTTTGAAAAAAAAATACAGAAATACCTTCTATTCGACAACAAAAAGTTTCTAAAAAAGAATATTATTAAAAGGGAAAATCTAATTTCTTTTTTGAAAACAAGCTCACAAATAGATGGCCTAGTTCAGCTTCTATCTTCTCTCTTTAGATTCTGATTTTTGGAAGTTTTTCTTCAAGTATTCATACTCGAGATTTCTGGGTTAATTATTGCTTGGTTTTCTGTTTTGCTGCTGTTGAATCCTCTTTCTTCTTGCTGATTGTGGTCCATACTTGACCTTTATTTGGTCAATTCTTTTGCTATTTTTCTCTCTAAAGGTATGTAACAATGAACTTTAGATAGAGTTATTGAATCCAGAACTTGTATTAAAATTGTTAGTTAATGTTGTGTTTTCTTTAAGATTGTATGAATCTGAATCTTCTTCCCCTCCATTCTTGATATAAAGCTGTAGTAAGGTTACTATTATTTGAGTGTATGTATGCAACTCCTGGAAACAACTTGGTTATTTGATAAGTTTCTGTTAATAGATTTAGTATTTGGTAGTTAGATGTTAATTTCATATGTGTTTAGCATGTTAGAGTAATTCGCACTAGGGTTAGATGAGTTTGATTCTTTAATAATCAAACTCACCCCATGATGAGTGCACAAATGTTGGTATATTGGTTGAAGTTTACCCTTCAAAAGGGGTATAATGTATGTAGTTGAGAAGGGCATTAGAATGAGAATCTGAACCCTTGGATGGTCAGATTCATCCTCTAGAAATGCCTAGATAAGCAAAGTTCATATAGAGTTTAGAATTATGTTAGTATTAGCACTTGGGTAGATGAATTTTTTTCTTTTCCAATTAAGGGTATACACTCCCTAATTGACGCTTTTCTTTTTCAATTAAGGATATACACTCCCTAATTGATGCCTTTGTTTTCCAATTAATGGTATACACTCCCTAATTGATGTCTTGCTTTTGCCATTAAGGGTATACACTCCTTAATTTATGCTTTTCTTTTTCAATTAAGGGTATACACTCCCTAACTGATTTTCTTTTCCCGACATAGGTGCACACGCACCTTAGTTGATGCCAATTAAGGGTATACACCCCCTAATTAATGTTTTAGTTTTCCAATTAAGGGTATTCACTCCCTAATTGATGTCCAGCTTTTCCAATTAAGGGTATACACTCCCTAATTGATGTTTTACTTTTCCAATTAAGGATATACACTCCCTAATTGATGTCCCGCTTTTCCAATTAAGGGTATACACTCCCTAATTGATGCTTTACTTTTCCAATTAAGGGTGTAATCTCCCTAATTGATGTCTTTATTTTCCAATTAAGGGTATACACTCCCTAATTGATGCTTTTATTTTCCTATTAAGGGTATACACTCCCTAATTGATTTGCTTTTCCCGACATGGGTGCACACGCTCCCTAGTCGATGCCAATTAAGAGTATACACTCCCTAATTGATGTTTTACTTTTCCAATTAAGGGTATACACTCCCAAATTGATGTTTTACTTTTCCAATTAAGGGTATACATTCCCTAGTTGATGTTTTTCTTTTCCAGTTAAGGGTATACATTCCCTAACTGATGTTTTTCTTTTCCAATTAAGGGTATACACTCCCTAATTGATGTTTTTCTTTTCCAATTATGGGTATACATTCCCTAGTTGATGTTTTTCTTTTCTAGTTAAGGGTATACATTCCCTAATTGATATTTTGCTTCTCTAGTTAAGGGTATGCATTCCCTAACTGATGTTTTGCTTTTCCAATTAAGGGTATACATTCCCTAATTGATGGTTTTCTTTTCCAATTCAGGGTATACATTTAAGAGTTGATGTTTTTCTTTTTCAGTTAAGGGTATACATTCCCTAAGTGATGTTTTGCTTTTCCAATTAAGAGTATACATTCCCTAATTGATGATTTTCTTTTCCAATTTAGGGTATGCATTCCCTAATTGATGTTTTTCCTTTCCAATTAAGGGTGTACATTCCCTAATTGATGTTTTGCTTCTCCAATTAAGGGTATACATTCCCTAACTGATGTTTTGCTTTTCCAATTAAGGGTATACATTCCTTAATTGATGTTTTTCTTTTTCAAATTAAGGGTATATACTCCCTAATTGACGTTTCTCCTTTCAAATTAAGGGTATATACTCCCTAATATCTCCGGATGCACTGCTCCTGGCTTTTCACCGATTTCAATAACAAAATAATGTATAATTTCCTTACCATAACTCACGAAATTTTTCTAGTGAAAACTAGGGAAGAAAATTTCGTTCATTTGTTTTGATTTTCATGCAGATTACAAGTTTAGGACATTGGAACTCGAGACGACCAAAAGAAGAAGTTTAAATCCAAAAAATAATAAAACAAAAGAAGAAAGAGAAGATTGAATCCAAAAGCGCAGAAACGGGGAAGATATGGACTATTCAGAGCAGATTGAAGTCATCCGCCCAGTATATCTTGTCTTGATCCGAAAAGATGAATAAGAGTGAACCAACACATACAGCTGACAAGCATCAAGATTCAGATTAGAGTCTGCGCGAAGAAACAACCAAGACTCAAAATCAAGCTACAGAAGACTTATAGATATGAATTTTGTAACTCATAGCTGATAGGATAGTTTAGTCTTTCTTATTTTTGACTTTGGTGTAATAAGGAGATCAGCAGAAGTAACAGCAGCAACCACAGTGGAATCATAGTTACCCGGTAGCCCCAGCTACCAAAAACTTCTAGAACTACACTGACCTGATTCCTTTATAGTCAAGGATATGTAGGCAACCTTTGAAGCAGGGTTCGGTCAAATTTTTCCAAAAACGTTTCACATTGAGTATTTGAACAGGTAAAAGTTGTTCATAACTGCTTACTTTATCTTTTCCCAAAAACTCTTTATGTTTTCGAGCAAAGAGGGGCAACTGTGAGCACGTGATTTTTACCCACCATATAATCCTACAAACATCTTAATAAATTAATTGATTTTATGAATTTTTGTTGAATTTTAGTACTATTTGTGAATTTATTTTACATTATGTAGCCATACTTCGTCCACTAAATAATTTAAAATGGCATGATTAAGCACATAACCTTAGTTATTATTCAAATAAATATAATTGTTTTATATAAAGTAGGTTAATGATAATTCCTTGATTTAATTATTTCTTTAAAACAAATATTGTGAAATTTGTCTTTGAATGACTAGGAATAATTAAAATAATATGACTCTTAATTAATTAATTAATTAAACGAGGATTAGGTTTAGAACCAATTATTAGGTTTAGTTTTAATTTTATGTTAATTTAATTAATTTTGGTATTTGTTCAAAAAAGTATTAAAATGGACTTGGGCTAGAATTGCCCAGGCCCAAGCTGCCCCAAACCAATTTCCAGTGACCCAGGCCCAAAATAAGGCCACCCGGTCCAAGCCCCAGCCCACGACCTCGTTTAGTTAGGCAAATGAATCCCAACCGTTGATCTCCCCAGATCCAACGGCTGGGAACTAATCCCTCATTTATTATATAAATGTCCTAATTTACTCCCACCCCCTCACTTTCAAGTCTAACACCCCCACCCCCTCTTTCTTTACCCGTCTCTCTCTTCTCTCTAATGACCCAAACCCTAGCCGCCCAGAACCACCCTCCTCCGCCGACCGAAAATCGCCTCCGGCGGCGGAGCTTCTCCAATCGACCCCAAATTCGCACCAGATGATCCTCATCCTCCCCTCAATCACCTCCTACTACTGGTTTCCCCAAATAAATACCCAAATCTCTTCGATTTTAGATCTAAGAAAACAGAAACCTTAGCTCTCATATGCCAGCCGATTTAAAGACAACCAACGGCTCGGACCTTCATGAGTCAATTGCTCTTGACAAGAGCAATTGATTCATGAGGGTTTGACTCGTTTTCAAACCTTGTCGGAATCCGTCAAACCACTCCTACGGGTATCCCCTTTCCTTTTCTATATGGTCCTTGTTCTTTTTTCTTTAAAATCATGAATATCTCGTTGTTTGATCCCTATTTTTTATAATACTGTTTCATCCATATGTATCACTGTTTCTTTTCTATGTTTTCTGTTATTTGGTTTAACTTCTAAGAATTAATTTGTTAAATTAGTAGAATCATATATGTGTCATCCATGTTTTATTTTTATCCGTGTTTTCCTGTGTTTCTCTGCATGATTTTGCTTTACTGTCTTCTGGTTTTCTCCCTAATTGTCTAGCCAAAATTCTGGCACCATGTTGTTTTAGTTAGTCAATTTTCGGCCTATTTGTCCATGTTAAATCTAAATAGTTGATAAATTTAATTCATATCTAGGTTTTTCTTAGGAAATCAGAATTTTAAGGGTAAAAGAGTCTTTTAATAGGTAAGAATGTTCTAGAATAGGGGCAGCCGTCTAAAAGATAAGGTTGACAGCTTCCCTATGTACTATTTTCAGCCTTTTGGATTGGGAATATTCCAAAAGGGACCCCATTCCTAAATATCCTATTAATACACCCCCGCCCTTTAGTCTAAGGAGAACTTTTTGACACTCTGATAAAAGAAAACACTCTTTTCTAGCTGTTGAAACATTCTGGAAAAAAAATACAGAAATACCTTCCATTCGAAAACAAAAGGTTTCAAAAAGAAAAGTATTATTAAAAGGGAAAATATTAGTTCTTATTTGAAAACAAGCTCACAAATAGATGTCCTAGTTAAGCTTTTATCTTCTCTCTTTGGATTCTGATTTCTGGAAGTTTTTCTTCAAGCATTCATACTCGAGATTTCTGGGTTAATTATTGCTGGGCTGCTTGGTCTTTTCTTTGGTTTTCTGTTTTGCTGCTGCTGAATCCTCTTTCTTCTTGCTGATTGTGGTCCATACTTGATCTTTATTTGGTCAAGTCTTTTGCTATTTCTCTCTCTAAAGGTATGTAACAATGAACTTTAGATAGAGTTATTGAATCCAGAACTTGTATTAAAATTGTTAGTTCATGTTGTATTTTCTTAAAGATTGTATGAATCTGAATCTTCTTCCCCTCCATTCTTGATATAAAACTGAAGTAAGGGTACTATTATCTGAGTGTATGTATGAAACTCTTGGAATCAACTTTGTTATTTGCTAAGTTTCTGTTAATACATTTAGTGTTTTGTAGTTAGATGTTAATTTCATACGTGTTTAGCATATTAGAGTAATTCGCACTAGGGTAGATGAGTTTGATTCTTTAATAATCAAACTCACCCCATGATGAGTGCACAAATGTTGGTATCTTGGTTGAAGTTTACTCTTCAAAAAGGGTATAAAGTATGTAGTTGAGAAGGGCATTAGAATGAGAATCTGAACCCTTGGATGGTCAGATTCATCCTCTAAAAAAGCCTAGATAAGAAAAGTTCATATAGAGTTTAGAATTATGTTAGTATTAGCACTTGGGTAGATGAATTTGACTCTTTCACCCCTAGGTAGTGCATAAACAGTAGCCTAGGGTGCTGAAAATTACCCTTTACAGATATAAAGTGGATAATCAAAGGCTCCTTAGAGGAAAGAATCTGAATCCTTTATTATGATCAGATTTATCATCTTAAAATGCCTAAATAACCAAGTTAAGGAATTAATATGGACTGAAGGTCCAAAGTATGACTATAAAATTCCGGCATTGCGTTGATCCTTTTATGATCATATTCACACTGAGAAAGCACATAAATAATTCTGCTAGATAGTATGGTTTAAACACACGCAATATCAGGATTAAAACTGACCTCTTCATGGTCAGTTTGGTTTTGGTAGTTGCACAACACCTAAATTATATTGGGGGTGTTCTACAGATTACAAAGAGAAAGCTCAAACGTAAGGCCTCAAGGGAGTTTCGGATCAACAAATTATTTAGAATCTTATTTTTAGTTTCTTTCATTCAGGAAAATGTATGTGGCAGTCAAGTTATAATCCCCCTGTATTTCTTTAGCTTTCATTGTAATGTAATTTAAGACTTGACTGTGCGCTTAATTTCAGTTTTATTCATGTTCCTGAAATTTCGAGTTTACATTTTTGTCTGTTCTGCAATGATATTAGACAAAAGAACGTATGTAAAATCTGTATAAACACCCCGTTTGGATTTTGGGAAAAATGATTATTTCAAATTTAGTAGAGTTTCAACATGAATAGAATCAGTAGATTATCTTCAGTTTATCTTGTGTCTCATAAATCTGTGAAAATCAATGTATACATACGTGTGAACTTTAATCCTTTAGAAGCATGAGATTAGGTTGTTTAGAATTGGTAAGGATCACTGTTTCAAAATTGGTAAAACCGCCTGTGGTATGATCTTTTTTAGAAATCATAAAATTCTGGAAGAAGTAGAGTGATTTCATATTGCCCATTCGTATAAGAATTAACAAGTAATATATTTAGATATCTGAATTTCATAAGTGTATATATCTGAACTGATTCCCACATTTGCCATCGTTGGCTAAAAACAAAATTCTTTTCAGAACTAGTAGTCCTATTCCAAGGAGAGCTGACTTAGGATGGCCTAATGTGATAAAACGGAGCTAGATGAGGCCATAGCCCATAAGGTGCTGTCTTAGACCAATGAATATCGTTTTAGGAGATCTTCTAGGTAGAATGAATACCTTTAGTTCGAAATTTGATAAAAATCAAATATTATCTCAAATTACCATAACCTACACTCGGGAGGGGAAACTCATGTCCCCGACCCTCAACTCCAAATATTAACAAAATGTACATAGCAACCACGGGTGCATTTCATGTGACGTGTTTTCATGTGCTCAAAATTAACAAGTGGCACGCCATTGTGAATTGTTTAAGATAAATCCATAAACGTCCTAATCAATCTTAAAACTAAAACGCTCTTTCAAAAAATAGAAAACATAAAGAATGATCGAACATTGCCTCAAATAAGTGTTATAAAACCATCACGACCATAGTCCTGACTACGTAATCTACACTCGGGTGCGACAACTCATGTCCCCGACTTCAACTTCAAACTATATTAAAATCACGTGTTGCAATTGTGGGTACATTTCATGTGGCGTAATTGTAACATGTCCAAAAGCAAAACAAGTCAAGATAAATCCATACACATCAAAAGCGGCCAAATTTCCAAGAGTTTAAATGTACAATAGGCTAAAATACGTAAACAATCAGATAATTTAGGCCAAATATTAATAGTTAAGCGACCGTGCTAGAACTACGGAACTCGGGAATGCCTAACACCTTTTCCCGGGTTAACATTACTCCTTACTCGAATTTCTGGTCGCAGACAACTTAAAACAGAGTCAAAATTTCCTCGGTTTGGGATTTTAAAAAATAAAATGGTGTCCCGGAACATCGTCAAATATCCGGGTGGTGACTCTGAAATAATAAATAAGTCCCAAAATCGAATAATGTCACTTTAATTGAAAAACTCCCTTATTACCCATTCATTAATCCGGGGGTAGTGAAAAAAGAGGTGTGACAAGGGCAAAGCACATTGAGCGTAAATATCATTTAATTCGTGATATAGTGTAGAGAGGGGATGTAGTGGTCACCAAGATTACGTCAGAGGACAACTTGGCGGATCCGTTTACTAAGAGCTTACCACAGAAGACTTTTGATAAGCATGTAGAAGGAATGGGTGTCAAAATTGTAGACGTATAGTTATGAGTCTAAGTGGGAGATTGATAGGATATACTATAATCCATGCGTATTGTCATAGTATTCTTTATGGAATAATTATTTATTTACTTGTTTAAATTTAATAAAGTTTCATTTTAAATAGATCATGTATTGGTTTGTGTGTCCATTGCTTACATAGTAGATGATTTAGTGTATAGAGTCTAGCTTATACGCGGAAGATTAAATCATCGGTTCTTGTGAGTCATAAATTTAATGTTCACAATCTAATGATGGAATTGGACAAACCATCGGAATGGTTGTAGCACAAGATTAAATGTAATTTATCTTGATTATGGGAATGGTCTAATTTCAACTTCTTGTGCTAGTACATTTTATATGCATTGAACGGATCAAGTAGAGATAAGTATTTTATATTGACTTTATAAAAAAATTTCTCTAGTCCATTTAATGTACTTATACTCTTAATCTTGATATAATTATTATTAGTTGTGTATGTCACTTATTATTTTGATTTATTAAAAAGCGAGATTCTTTCGTGAGTCAATAAGCCTGGTAAATTGGATAATAATGATATACATTGGTGAAGTAATAATTCATTGAGAGAATCTATGTCTCGGTTTTGAGATTGATGATACTCCTTTATGAAAGCTTATAAGTTTTCATGCATAAATCCGGCAGGTGAATTTTGTATCCGACACATCAAATAAGTTAAGTGTAAGTCTAAAGGAAGTGATCAATAAATTAAATAGTCAATAATTTAATTTGATTGGTTAGTATCTGAATCTTAACATGGGGAGTTAAATAAGGTTTTATGGAAGAATTTCAAAATTGAACTAAGGAGTACAATTATGAATTTTTAGTGGAATAATTCGTAATTTATTATGATGGAAATTAATTTCACAATTTCGAAATTAATATCATAATAGGAAGCCTTGTTAATTAAATTATGTGGTCCCTACTGTGCCTAAATAATAGGAAATAAAGGAAACCTTTCCTTAGTGGAAGAAGAAAATCTAACAGGTTATGGAAAAGGTTTTTTGACCTAAAAACGCAGCTATATATACATCATATATGGCTGGACGTTTGGAAAAAAAAAACAACCCATGGTTTCTGCTAGAATTTTGCCCACCCAAAATTCACTGTTTTCGAATATTGTTTGGGTAACACAGTAGAAGACTGTGGAAGACTGTTGAGGCGTTGCAACTCTGGAACTGGAGAACGATATAAATTTATTGTGTTCACGCTTCAAGAGGTAATTCAAGTAATCTCTATATGTACTAATTGTTTAGATTACACGTGAATATGATGTTGTATTTGCTTCCACTATGAAATATATTCCAAACACAAAGAGCATAGCAACAATTAAAGAGCATAACAAACATTGAATCACATTACTTGCGGAAGAGAAAAACCACGGACAAAGAAAAGCATATCAAGAACAAAAATCTTTATATTAACATAAGTATTTCAAACCACAGTTGATATACCTAAACGAAAACAGGAAGCCAAACAACTAAAATAATAATCTATTAACATACTCTTGGAAGCCCCGTTAATACCAGAAGTGTGAAACCAATTGAAGCATATAACAGGACTAAAAAATGGGGATTGACATGTATATGAAATCTATATGAATGAATTTATTGAAATAGGAGATGCTACGACGAATGGGAGGTGAAAAGTTTGTAATCATTTAAAATTATAATGAGCCCATTAATTAGTGATTCAATCATTATGATAAATATGATTAAGATTTAAGAGCATTTAAGAATGTCTTTTGTGTTTTTTAATTTAGCACGTAAATGGAAGAAAAGGGAAGGAAAATCCAAAAATTTGAGGAAAAAGATAAATAGGTTTTTTGGGCAAAGAGAGGTGCCAAGTCAGCATTAATTTTTCGTCTTATATATATATACATATATATATATATATATATATAT
>ML424048.1:1859-52979 GCA_005239525.1 Nicotiana knightiana
TAGGGTTTGGATTTTGGATTAATGAGCAAAATTTCTGATTTTTACCTTTATATATGAAATGAAAGATTAAATTAGGGCCATTGGATTGAAGAGATCTGATGGCTGTGATTGACCCCTTGTAACTTAACCAAAACGACGTAGTTTGATCATGAAACTACGTCGTTTGAACACTAACCTGGCAGCCATTTACTTGGCATTGAAATTGCACTTTTAGCCACCTAACCATTTAATTTTTAGCCCATTTCCCTTAATCTTATCTTATTAAACTACAATCTAATTAACCTAAATACCATCCAATAAAACAAAACCTAATAAAACTCATTAGCTAATAATTGAATTAATTATATGAGATATCAATTTAATTAACTTATCAAATAATTAGTCAATTGAAAGAGCACACACAAAAGGAAAAGTATAGAAAATTATTTTTGGTATTTTTGTGAAAAGAAATCCAATTAAAATGCACAAAAATATCAGAAAAATAACGATTGAAGGGAAATTGACTCTAACAACTTTAGAAGGATTTAAATGGTGCAAAAATTAGGTATTCACAATGGAGATATACGAAAGGCAATTAAAATGACATAAAAGTATGAAAAAGAATGTACATAAAGGTGTAAGAGAAGTGTTCCCCTTTCCTAAGACCATCTATGAGGACGCTATACAAAGCTAAATATGTTAGGATTGCCTTCCAAGTTTGACCAATCCACGTTTATACTCAAGGGGTGTATCTGAAATTATGTCCATAAATCGATTAGCTGAATACGACTTATAAGATGTGTCTCTCTGAGGTTGAAATGTACACAAATTAAAACTATAAATTTTAGTTTATCTCTTAATAATCATAATTTAATAAATTTAGCAATAGATATAACTCATCAGGAGTGTAGGTGTAGGATTTCATAGCATGAGTATATGAGTATTTGATTTCATAGCACTATACAATGCGATAAACCGTAATTACTGAAAACGACTTATAAATCACAATTACCTAATGTGACTTTTAAATCGCAATTATAGAATGCAAGTTCTAAGAATGTAACTTATAAATCGCAATTCTAGAATGCATCTTTTTTTCTTAATCAAAGTCCATCATCTCGATGGTGGAGTTAGGCGAACTCCAACCCGTATATTTCAAAAACTTTGATTACAGGGAGGAGGACATACACCTTAGCCTCAATCACACATTATAGATTGGTAACCACCAATCTAATGTGCACTTGTGTATAAGAAATTGACAAAAGTAAGATGGACTCCTCTCTACAACTTGATACGTCTATATTCTCAATAGATGACAATACATACATATATGTCTCAAACACTCTATGTCTAATCATAGTATCAAGTGATGATATCATTAACTATCAAATGTCGTGTACGAATTTAGAATCGGGTCATTTAGGAATGAGTAAAAGGTGAGAAATTGAGGTATGAGGCTTATCGGCGGTAATGGGAAGGCTATATTGCAGTTGTGATTGTGCCATCAGGCTTATGTAGGTTGGGGTGACATGGGATCACCCGCGGGTGTGTGTTGGAAGTGTGCAATCAGTGATTAGATGAGTTCGAGGTGAATCTTGACACGTTCGAGGACGAACGTTGTTTTTAAGAGGGGGAGGATGTAATGACCCGACTGGTCATTTTGAGAATTTAAGCTCTGTTCGGTGACGTAAGGTCTTGAATAGCTTCACATTGTGTATATCGACCAGTGTGCTTGGTTGGATTCAGTTACCGGACAATCCGGAGTCGAATTGGAAGGAAAAATTCAATTTTTGAAGCTTAAGTGATGGAAGTTGACCGGAGGTTTGACTTTTGAGTGAACGTCCTCGGAATGAGTTTTGGGTGATGTCAACAGCTTCGTATGATGATTTTGGACTTAGGCGCGCGTCCCAAATTGGTTTTGGAGGTCTGTAGAGTAATTTGAGGTAATTCGGCGAAAGTTGGAATTTCGACGATTTCGGCCGATAGGTGAAATCTTGATATCAGGACCGGAATGAAATTCCGAGAGTGGATATAGGTCTGTTGTGTTATTTATGATTTGTCTGCAAAATTTGGCGTTATTCGGGTTGAATTGATAGGTTTCGGCACGAGTTTTGATAATTGAAGATTTGAAAATTCATAAGTTTGATTTTTGATTTGATTCGTCGTTTTGGTGTTGTTTTATGTGATTTGAAACCCAGAGCGAGTCCATGTGAGGTTATATTACTTTTGTGTGTGGTTGGATGGGGTCCCGGGGGTCTCGGGTGTGTTTCAGATGGGCTTCGGGTCAACTTTCCCTCATTTTCCACTGCTGAACCTGTTTTCTGGTTTCTTTCTATATGATCGCATAGCAGTAGTCGCGATCGCATAGTGTTTATCTGACCTGCCCAGACCTTCCTTCAATGTGTTCGCATAGTCAGGTTCGCGATCGCGGAAGCCTACTTTCTCCTTCTTCGCGATCGCATCTACACCATCGCGTTCGCACAATAGAAAATAGGGCTGAGGCAGATGGTTTTTCCTTCATTGCGTTCGCGTAGGAACCCCTGCGTTCGCGTAGCTCTCCTGTTCTTCTTCTTCGCATCCGCATTCCCCTTGTCGCGTTCGCGATGCACCACTGGACAGTGACCATAATTCCCTCCTATGCGATCGCATCAACTTATTCGTGATCACATAGTACCTTTTTGGTAAGCAACATTTTTCTTCTATGCGATCACATCTTTTGGTCCACTATCGCAATGCTC
This sequence comes from Nicotiana knightiana, assembly GCA_005239525.1. Classification (NCBI taxonomy): domain Eukaryota; kingdom Viridiplantae; phylum Streptophyta; class Magnoliopsida; order Solanales; family Solanaceae; genus Nicotiana; species Nicotiana knightiana. Next base: position 4,577 of record ML424048.1, read on the forward strand.
AAATATCTGGGCAAACAGAATATAGTCCAAAATCGGGGGTTTCACCATTTTTATCATATTTTGACTTCTAGAGCTCAGTTCTTGGCGATTCTTTGAGGGCTTTTCACACAATTCGAATGGGTAAGTGTTATTCAATTAGAATTAAACATATTCCATGAATTAGTCCTTGTTTTTATCATACAATTTGTGTTTTGAGTTGGGGAAATTGTGGGTTTTGAAAGAAAATTTCTAAATTGAAAAATCATGATTTGAGGGACCAAATGATATCGGAATTTGATAAATTTTGTATGGTTGAACTCGTATTGGAATGGGTAATCGAATTTTGTAAAATTTGTCGGGTTCCGAGGTGCGGGCCCGGGAGTCGACTTTTGGATTGATTTTTATATTTTTGTAAAGATTGAAACTTTATTATCCGGAATAGTTCCTTACAAGTTTTATGTGCGTTTTGAAGTTTTTCTAGTTGATTTTGAGCTGTCCGGAAGTCTTTTTCCCGAGAAGGCCATTTTAGAGTACCGGGTTGTCGTCTTCGAAGTAAGTATCCTGCCTAACCTTGTGTGGGGTAACTACCCCTTAGGATTGAGTCTTTTATGTTTATTGTAGCCCGTGTACATTAGGTGACGAGTGCGTACTCGGACATATTTGCAAATATGTTGGCCTTTAGGATTCTTAGGTCCTTGTATTCCCTGTGTATGAAGTTGTATTTTTTATATCTGAGTTTTGATTGCTAGTTCATCTCTTTCTACTTAAATTAGAAGTTACTTGCTTAGTTTTCCTTTGTTGCTTATTTGATCTTAATTGATTTAACTTAAGACTTTACCTTTTCTACCGTCGTGCTATATCTTCCTTCATAAACTGCCTATTTGACTAGAATTAGCATAATCTCGCCCTATAATTGTTTAGCAGTAATTGGAGTATTATATGTTGGTGTCAAGCTTGCCCGTGGGTCATATATTGTGATTGATATGATCTTTCATTAAACACTACTTAGGTCTAACTTGATGACTATACATGTTGATGGTATTTTTTTGGCATTTCCTATTGCGGAGCATTGATTCAAGTTGGAATTTATTTCATGAAAGCTAATTAATTAAGGAAGATTGTTTATAGCTATTTCCCTTGCCGTGATGATATTGTTTCCATTGTTGAATTCCTTGTCAGGACAGTATGGGTTCTATTATTGTTCATGATGTTGATGATATTGTTTCCGTTGTTGACTCCCTTGCCGGGACAGTATGGTTTCTATTATTGTTCATGCTGTTGATGATATTGTTTCCATTGTTGACTCCGTTGCCGGGACAGTATGGTTTCTATTATTGTTTATGTTGTTGATTCCCTTGTCTGAATGCTATCGTTTCATTTGTTTGGGTGAGGAAGAGTGTAAAGCACGAAGGGTGATGTCGTGCCATTTGTTTATATTCATTATCATGTGAGTAAAGAGTGTAAAGCACGAAGGTTGATACCGTACCATATTATTGAAACTAAAAGCACGAAGGGTGATGTCGTGCCATATTATTGAGAGTAAAAGCACGAAGGTTGATGCCGTGCCATATTATTGAAACTAAAAGCACGAAGGGTGATTTCGTGCCATATTATTGAGAGTAAAAGCATAAAGGTTGATGTCGTGCCATATTATTGAGAGTAAAAGCACGAAGGGTGATGTCGTGCGTGATATTGTGATTGAGTGCTAATGCACGAAGGGTGATGCCGTGCCATATTATTGTGAGTTCATGGCACGAAGGGTGTTTCCGTGCAGGCGAGGACGAGGGACATGCATTATGATGTGATATTTGTTTCCCCGTGTATACATTGTGCCTTTACTTCGAGCTGATATTGTTGTACTTAAATATTTGGTGTGACTTATTGTTATTGTCATGTACTTGAATTTATCTCAATTGTTGTTACATTGTCCATGTCTTTTACTTACTTAACCTGCTTAATTTACGTGTCGTAACTGCCGATTCCTATGGGAAGGACGAGAGTAAAAGAACGAAGGGTGATGTCGTGCACTTGTTTTGTCGGAAATTAAGTTCGAAATACATTTATTGGGAAAGTATATTTTAAAAACGCTTATCTTGAAGAAATTACATATAAAGACTTTCCTTCTGTAAAGTATATATACGTATTCGGAGGAGGTACCTTTCAAAAGAAGTTTCCTATTTTGAAACGAATATATTTAAGGTCTTTAATATAAACTGGAGGGTGAAAGGTTGTATTCGAAGGTTTGATTAAATTATTGGAGTTGTTGGCTAAGGTCAGAGGTGGAGATTATCGCAGTGCTGAGTTATTACTTGTTCTTACTATATTGTGGGTTTCGATTTTTGGGTTGTGTTCCCGTCCATTTTTCTGTGTAATATTAGGATATTCCGTCGATTTATTATTGTTTTTCCTCCCGCATTGCGTTGTTATGTAGTTAATTATATTGTGTAATCCTTGTAGAGATGTCCTATTCCATTATTTTCTATATTTATTCCTGTTTGTTTTTATTAGACCAGTGGTTGTCTTGACTAGTCCTCGTCACTACTTCACCGAGGTTAGTCTTGATACTTACCGGGCACCGTTGTGGTGTGCTCATACTACACTTTTGCACATTTTTGTGCAGATTCCAGGTTTTGCATAGTTGGCCGATCGATAGTTAGCAGCGCGGTTGCTGTTGTGGAGACTCAAGGTAAAATCGCTCCAGCGTTCGCGGGTTTCGTAGTCACCGTCTTATTTTGCTTATACACTGTTGTATTTGTTCCAGAACAGTGGTATTTAGGAATTATATTGTAAATTTTGTAAAGCTTATGACCTGTACTTACCGGGTTTTGGGAAGATGTGTAAGGCGTAGAGACTTATTCCAGAAAAACACTTAAGTGATTCTTGTATTGTGATTGATGTTTATTAATGATAGGCTTACTTAGTCCTTAAGATTAGGTGCCGTCACGATACCCAGCGGAGGGAAAATTGGGTCGTGACAGGAGGACATACACCTTAGCCTCAATTACATATTGTAGATTGGTAACCACCAATCTAATGTGCACTTGTGTATAAGAAATTGACAAAAGTAAGATGGACTCCTCTCTACTAGTTGATACTTCTATATTCTCAATAGATGATGATGTTTGGCTTAAAGTATGCATATTTTTACATATATTGACTCACATTTTGTTCATGTCTCGATGATTTGAGATGTTTAATATGATTATTTGTGCTAATTTATGGTATTTCTATGTGTAGGGATCATTCATATACAATTTAAGATGAAAGGGCTGGATTGAAGCGAAATCGATACAAAAAGGCAAAAAGTAAAATTTTTAGGGCCACAGCTGGCTGTGACGCAATTTACAGCAGCTAAAATATTTGAGTTCCAGGGCTAGCGCCCCACGCTGCCGTGGACGCTCGAGATGGGAAAGTGACTTTTTCGACTAGGACTCGGTTATTTTGACTCCTAGACGCCCCCAACTCATATGAAAAGGCTAACCTAAACTTATTTTGAGGAGGGAGGAATGTTTTTTAGAGTAACTTTTGACCAAGGGAGAGCACAGAGCCGCCGTGGAGGCCGGAATTCATCGAATTCCATCTTTCTTCCACCAAACTTAGTATTTTTTATGTTTGTTTGTATGATTTGTTGTTTTGCTTCCATGTCTATGTGGAGCTAAATTCACGTTCTAAGGTTGTGATTCTTTCATGACTATTGTTATTCGGATATTGATTTTGATTTCTTGATTTATCTTATTAGTTTATTTATTATAATCTTGCACTTAATTATTTGATTGCTTGATCACCAATTGAATACTATCTACGAATCTAGAGTTGAACTCGAAAGTGGAAATTCTAGATTGCATATAGGATTGAGTAGAGCAAGTTCTTGAACCTGGGCATCGGGGAATGGATTCCCGGTTAGGATATACATATACCTAATTGCCTTGCTTGGTTGATTTACAGGAATTATAAATGCATTCTTGTTAGTTCGAATTTCATAGACATATAAGCGTTATGTTAGCTTGAATAGGCGAGTAAGAACTCGACAGATTCTTATGAGAAATATTAACCCTGTCAACCAATAAACCAGATAAATTAATTAGTCAATTCAATTGAAGAATACAATATTATTGTTAGATAGCCCATAATCCTAGATCGTTTTCATCGCATTGATAACATAAAAATCTGCTATCCTTTCGTTCAGAGTTCACTATTTGTCTTTCGTTATTTTAAGTAGTTTATAATCAAATACTCCTAGGTTTAATTCTTGTTTAGATAATTAGGATAGTCTAATTTAGTTAATAGTTAATGACAAGTCCTCGTGGGTTCGACATCCTACTTTTAGTCACTTTATTACTTGACGAACGCGTATACTTGCATGTGCGTTTGGCCGCAACAAGTTTTTGGCACCGTTGCCAGGGACTTAGGAATTAGCTATTTTTCTAGATTAGACATTTATTCTTTTGATCTATTCATTTTTTTAGTTTAATTAGTATTTTTTATTCATTTTAACATGGAATTTTGGAATGAAAATAATTCAAATGATGGTTATTCTTATTTTGATGATCCTTGTCCATATTGTGGAGGACCCCACTAGTAGAACAATTATCAGAACATTCCCGGCAGCGAGTTGTGCGTACAATCTCAATCCTTTGAGTGGAATATTTGTATATGTGTGGTGGTCAAGATGGCCATTGGAATGGTTGTTATAATTCTTTTCATCTTTCTCTGAGCCCTTATTATGATCTTTCTAATGATGTTTGTGAGTTTGATAGGGGCAATGAAGTGCAGGATATGGAACCTGATGCATATATTAGTGATATTCTGAGGCAAGTAGCAGAGCAACAGGATGAACTCAAAAAAGATATGAAAAGAATGAGGGTAGAAATCACAAGAATGAAGGCCAATATGGAAGAATTGAATCAAGAGAGTGAGTATCAGCAAGAGGAAAATTTTGAAAAAGAGGAGATTTTGAGTCAAACTTGGCTGGTAGAACAGGCTGAAAAGTTAGAAATATATGAGGCTCAACGTGAGGAAATTACTGATGGGATGAAATCCTTTATAGGGGGAAGATATGAACTGGGACAAGAGATCTATAAATTTGGCACTACTATTCATGACTTGCAAGCTCAATTAAATGCAAAGATTGTTGTGTCTAACGCCCAACAAAATAGTAATGAGTTGTCTGAAGTTGAAAAGGAGCTTATACACCAAATTGAGGAGCTAAAAGTGAAGAGACAATCATTCGAGCATATTTTTGTTGATGATGCCCATGTTGAGAAAAGTACACTAAAGTCATGCGAGGTAGCAGATAATGTTATATTTGAAGAGTCTAGTGCATGTAAATATGAGGATGTAAAGAGTAATATAATTCTAGAGTTAGGGCGTATTGGTCCCCATTCTGTACATTTTTAAACATTGTGTTTTGATGATGACATGAAAATCGAGTCATCTAAGCCTTTGGAGGAGCCAATGGATGAGGAACGGGGTGCCTACATTCTTGAATTCGTCATACCAGAGAGACAGAATTACATACCTCATCCGAAGGCCAAGAAGTATAAAACGCGATATTGGTTGCTTGGCCCAATTAAATTTGTCTCACCGCCCAGGGATCATAACAAAAAGCTTGAAGCCAAATTAGGGGCTCAATTCGTAAGTTCAAGGTGGAGGTAAAAAGTGGTTCAAGTCGTGCCGCGACATTAAATTATGCGCTTTTTGGAAGGCAACCTAGCTTTACTGCTTTTTTTATTTTTATTTTTATTATATTATTTTTGTAGTGTATGTTTTTATTTTGTAGGATTATAAGCATAGGAAGCGAATCCATTGGAAGAATGCAAAAACGAGTTAGCTGGTGAGAACTAAGTGTGGGGTGCCCACACAAATGACCATGCTTGGGGGGAGTCTGAGTACCCCGTGAGCCGTGATTGCTTCGGCCTTTGGCCTTTCAGGGAGTTTCTTGTCCACCCTCATTATTGTTTTGCTTTATTTGTACATTGGGGACACTGCACTCCTTTAAGTGTAGGATGTGAGAATTTCTCTAGATAATTAGTAGTAGTATGATAGAAAAATGTTAACTTCTTATTTTTTTGATTTTAGCTTCTTATTTTTTGTTTTTGTAGTTGTAGTATTTTTGTAGCTTAATTCTTTTTTCTTTTCTTTTTTTTTGTTTTTTTAAAAGGAAAAATCGTAAAAAAAAATCAAAAAGAATGTAGAAAAATTGGACTTTTCCCGACGATGGATCTCCTAGACTGTTTTCTTGAGGGATTAAAGTCTAAACAAAAATCTAAAAATATGTCTTTTAGTTTTCTTTAGGTTGTAATAACCCCCCCTGTGGTTTTTCTTTGTGCCTCAGTTCTTTTCCATGGGATGTTGTTTGAACCGGGTAGTAATTTTTCCTTTTATTTTTTTTATTTTTGTAGTAGATTAGAATTTAGGGAATAAATGAAGGAAGAATGATGAACCTGGCGCCCTTGACTTGTTTGATAGTAGCATAGTTATGCTTTGGCATGTGTAGTATCTTCCCTATGTTTTGAAATTGATATTGATGCCTTGATATATTGGATAGCATGTTATTGATGCCTATGTCTCATTTACTTGACTAATCTTCACTTTGTGCTTAATGCTTAATATCTCGTGGCTCCATGAATACTCGCATTAGTTGAGAGTCGGAATGAGACCGTCCTTAGTGAGTCATGTGCCATGTGTGGTGAGATTTTTTGTGTAGTCCATGTCATTGTATTTGTGTCTAGAACTTGTCCGGTATGTGAGTCGAGGCGAAACTTTAGGTGATGCTCGGTTTGAAAAATGATTTTAGGCTTTCTTTGATCTTTTTGAGCTTAATTCTTATCACTAAATAAAATTTATCCCTAGTTAACCCTTTTGAGCCTATATACTTTTATTTGGTACCCACATTACAAGCATATACCCTTTTTATTCTTAATTGATATTGTTTTGACCCTTTTACCTCTTAAAGTACTTTATTTGTGAAATGAGCGCTAAAAGAAGTAAGGAGGGAATGTGGTATGGATTTTGAGTGGAACCAATGAAAGAAATAAGGGTGCACTTGTTTTGTAAAATAATACATCACTAGCGAAAATTGAAAAAAAAAAAAAAAAAAANTTGTTGTCTTGTTCTTGCTAGTGGGTATGAATTAAAGTAGTGCTTAAAGAAGAAGGGAACGTTTTTGGGGATGATATTATTTGTGAAATTGAAGTGGTGTTGTCACCACCCAAATTCCCAACTCACGGGGTCGTGATGGTGCCTAACACAATACTTGCTAGGCAAGCCGATGTTAGAAATTTACTAACCATTTCCTTTTAAAGTTTACTTACACATAATGAAACAATTAAGAATGAATACTGAATCTAATATTTTCCACTAAATAACTTCATGAATACTAATAAAGATAAATAATTAAGCCGCACCACGAACTAAATATATGACTATAAGACTACCTAGGATCTGGTGTCACAATTCACGAACTACTAAGAATACTACAAATAATGGGCTGAAAGAATATATATCTCTATTCTGAAAGAAATAAAACAACGTCTATAAAGTAAAGAGAAGACTCCAAGAATCTGCGGACGCCAGCAAATCTACCTCGTGTCTCCATACGAAAATGCGCAGCCACTAAGATCTCCTAACTCTGGCCGGTACCTAGATCTTCACAAAAGAGTGCAAAGTGTAGTATCAGTACAACCAACCCCATGTACTGAGTAATTCGAGCCTAACCTCGACAAAGTAGTGACGAGGCCACGGCGGGGCATTAACAATATAACATGTGTACAATATATAATAAAGCAAGAAGAAAATAATAATAATAAACTAAATAACCAGTAACTTGCAACAGTAAATAAAAATAAATCGGATAATTCTTTTCAGATATCATCTATAATCAACTCCTCAAAATTTCCAAGTTTCAATTTAAATCACAGTAAAAATCAGAGTATTAAAACCTTTTTAATAAAATCGGAGTTCTCCAAATCCTTTTCTTTGAAAATACGTAAAACATAAATATTCATCATTATCGCTCCTTGTTGCAGCGCGCAACCCGCTCCCACCTGTCCACCCTTATTGCTCCTCCTTATATATATCACCCTTATTTCTTCTGTTGCGGCATGCAACCTGATCCCACCTGTCCACCCTTATCACTCTTTGTTGCGGAGTGCAACCCGCTCCCACCAGACATGTCATATCAGTTTATTTACGAAAATCCAAATTTACCGCGATGGGACTGGGGGTAACCACCAATTGATACAAAGAAAAAGGAAAAAGGGGATAAACCAACTAGATCTTTTTAAGAAGGGTTGACTTCAGTGGCAGAAGGAGCGGGAGCAACTGAGGATGAAGAGGCATGAGCGGCTCGAATCTCACCATCAGGTGAAGAGATGTTATGACCTTGTTGAGCCTTCTCCATGGCTTCCTTAGTTTTGGATATTTCAGCACTAAGGTCAAAACCCTCTTGTATCACTTCCATCAATGTGTCAAGGCGAGAATTCATATACGCCCAGCTCACATCGACAGCAGCCACCACTTCCAAATCTTCATAATCTTGTGCCCACACTTGAAGCTCAGCTCTCAGCCCATCCTTCTCCGCCTCCGCAGCTTCATGAGCGGCCCTTAATGGAACAATCGACTCCTCTAAAGCTTGAGCTTTGTCTAAAGCCCTTCGAAGATCTTCTTGAGTACGAGTGAGTGATTGCACGAACTCGCCTGAGTATTTTTCCTTCTGCCCCAGCAAGTTCTTCAAGTCTCTAATCTCCTCTGAGGCACGGGACAACTGCTCCGCGAACGAAGACTCCAGAACACTCTTGTCTTTGTCAGCTTGACTTCAAGAATCCCACTCCACTGCTAGTTCTGTTGCCATAAGTCTCATCTGCCGCTTCAAGGTACTCCTCCCCTCTTCTAAAGCGTCCATGTCAATCCTTAGGCTATCATATTGTGCTTTCCAATTATCAACTTCTGCCTGCAACTCTCTTATCTCTTGGTCTGTGTATGAAATCCTCTTCATAAGCTCCATGCCTATGAGGTTAATCTACAAGAAATAAACCAGTTAGATATGGTAAATTTCATATACGAGAGTGAAAGAGGATAACTTACACCATACCTTCAAAGAAGTATGCACGACCTCATTTGCCCATGTAAGAGCACCGTGGCTAGCTAGCTTTGCTTTCTCAGCGGGACCTATTAAAGGCTTGAGCCACACTTCAGGCTCACCAGTCTTCTTAAAAAGGTTTCCCTCGGCTGGAACCTCTATTACCACCTGCCGCATCTCTCTGTTGGAAGACCCTACTTCCCTAACAGAAGGCATGGAAGCAGGCAGAGATGGAACAGAAACAGGCACGGAAGGTTGAGGAGCTGGAGAAGCCACGGGCAAAGGACCAGGTACGGAAAATTGAAGAGTTGAAGAATTTACAGGCAAAGCAGCAGCAAAAGTTGAGATAGCCAAAGGAATAGACGAAACAGTTTCTCTCAAAGAAGCAGGAAAAACAGCAGCCAAAGGGACGTCGTCAGTAACAAGATCAATACCACTGTGAATAGGGGAATGTGGAACATCATCAAAGACAGGGGGCTCAATCACAGACACGGGAGGCAAGGTTGAGGCAGTAGGCTCATCATCTAAAATCATTCGCCTTCTCCGTGGCCAGTGCACTAAAGCACCCTCTTCCTCTTCTGCTATGGATCGAGATTCACTAATCTTCCTCTTCGAGGAAGATGAACCAACAATGATTTCCTGGGCTTGATCCAAGGACATTTTCGGGATAGTGGAAGCAGACACCCCACGAGCAGAGAATCCTATTAAAAAGAGAAAAAGTTAAACGACAAAAGAAAAAAGACTCGAGTAAGGAAAGAAGCAAGAACAAAAACTTCACTTACCGTGGGTCTTTACTTGCCAATCATACCTCCCAGCAAGGTACTTCCAAGATATTTCTTCTGAAGGAGCAACAGATAATAGTTTTTCTACCAAATCACGAATACCAGAGACATTCTCAACAGTATTCATGATTGCTGAAAGAAGAAAAATAAATAGACACGGTGTTAAATAAAATATCTCAAGTCAAAACAAGAAAAAGTAAATGTGAGTTAAAGCATACTCACGTGCGCGATTCCAATTCTCAGGGAAGGGAAGATTTTCTTCACCCACTAAACCAGCAGTGGGTACAACAACATACCGGAGGTACCAACCCCTATCCTTATCGTCTCCAGGGGTTACTAACACTCTTTTGCTTCTAGCAGTCAGAGTAAAAACCCCTTCACGAAATAAGGTAGGAGAGTAGAGGTGAATAAGATGGTTGAAGGTAAAAGGAACCGAGGCTAAAGAAGCCAAACTCCTAAGGCATGCGACAACTCGCCACACAAGCGGGCCAACTTGTCCTAAGCAGATATTGAAAAAATGGCAAAACTCAATTATAACTGGGTCAATGGGGGGTCTAAACCCTAAAGTGAAAGGATACGTATAAACAAAAGAATATCCCGTCTTGTAAGACGTTATTCTTTGATTACTATTCGGAATATAGACAGGAAAGTCAGATTTCCAAAAGCATTCCCTACGAACAAGGGAAATCTGACCCTCAGTTATAAGGGTTGGATATCTTTCTACACTATAAAGAGAAGAAGATTGATCTACAAGAACTTAACTATCCCTAGCAAAAACAAACTCAGCAGGGACAATTTCATCGACTCCAGGTTCACGAAGGCGTTCGCCTCTACCTCTAGACAAAGACCGAGAAANGCTTTCAATGTCTATTACTCTTTGAGGTTGGTTTTAAGAAGACATGTTTACAAAGGCAAAGGAGAAAGTTCTTTACAGAAAACAAAATTAGGAAAGTGTTTCGTGGAAGCAAAGAAAATAAAACATGTATTTATACTTGAAGACAACCGTCAAACATGATGAAAAAGGAAAATAATGATAAAAAGTCATAATTGAAGATGTCACTTCGAGACTGACACAGCCGCAAAAAGCCCTAAAAGGTGCTGAGTAAATGCAGAACCAATCCAAAAAGGACAAGTGGTATGAGCATTAAATGGAAGTGACAAACGACACCTATGGTGCAGAGAAGGATACAATGATTCAAGGAAAAGCTGCGGCAAAATATTCCCGTCATAAATGAATATCCACTTACCAAATATTAATCGTTAAATATATGGTAAATGGGGGGACTATCTGTATTGGGTAAAAAGAGTTTTACACGTAAGCCAGCTTTTGACAACTCAGCCAGTCACAAGGACACAGGAAAACACGACAGTTGGACGAACTCTTTGAAGAGGTACGGTACAAAGAGGCACGATTCAGTAAACCCACGAACTTATCAGCCACGGGAAATTCAACTTGATCAAAACAGGAGAGAGGCACGGTCAGAATGAATCTAGACAAAGCTACGGGCAGATTCAAGGACCCACAATTGATTACTCGAACGTTATGTAACTGAACCCCTATTACTGTTATCCTTTGTAACGCCTCATTAATGTNATAAGGGAGGGGAATACAACTTGTAAAGGCATCTGATTCTCGAATACAATCAACTTCGATCTTTTATTTCTGTAATATTGTCTATTATTCATTTTTCCCATTATCTTGATTATCAGTAACCCGTATTCATCTTAAAAATAAGCTTTAGTCAAAGGGTCTAATTCTTTGGTTAAACAACTTCGTTGTTGGACTCCCACGGATTTAGAGGAAGTTCGACGTTGTTTGGGTTATTGTGGATAGGCTGACTAAATCAGCACAATTCATTCCAATGGCAAGTACTTATACTTCGGAGCGGTTGACAGAGATATATATTCGAGAGATTGTTCGCCTCCATGGTGTGCCCGTGTTATTTCTGATCGAGGTACGCAGTTTACCTCGCACTGGAGGGCAGTTCAACGAGAGTTGGGTACACGAGTTGAGTTGAGAACAGCATTTCATCCTCAGACGGACGGACAATCGGAGCGTACTATTCAGATCTTGGAGGATATGCTCCGCACTTGTGTTATTGATTTTGGAGTTTCTTGGGATCAATTCTTGTCGTTAGCAAAATTTGCCTACAATAATAGATATCAGTCGAGCATTCAGATGGCTCCCTATGAGGCATTATATGGTAGACGGTGTAGATCACCAGTTGGGTGGTTTGAGCCGGGAGAGGCTCAGTTATTGGGTACAGACTTAGTTCAGGAGGCCTTAGATAAGGTCAAGGTTATACATGATCGACTTCGTGCAGCTCAGTCTAGGCGAAAGAGTTACGCCGATCGTAAGGTTCATGATGTGGCATTCATGGTTTAAGAGAAGTATTACTTCGGGTATCGCCCATGAAAGGTGTCATGAGATTTGGGAAGAAGGGAAAGTTGAGCCCTAGGTATATCAGACCATTTGAGATTCTCGAGAGAGTGGGCGAGGTAGCTTATAAACTTACTTTGCCTCCAGGGTTATCCTCAGTTCATCCGGTATTCCATGTGTCTATGCTCCGAAAATATCACGGTGACCCGTACCACGTGTTAGATTTCAGCTCTGTCCAATTGGACAAAGATTTGACTTATGAGAAGGATCCAGTAGCCATTCTAGACCGGCAGGTTTGTCAGTTGAGATCAAAGAGTTACCCTTCAGTTTGAGTGTAGTGGAGAGGTCAGCCTGTTGAGGCAGCTAATTGGGATTCTGAGTCGGACATGCAAAGTAGATATCCCCACTTGTTTGCCAGTTCAGGTAATTTTCTATGTTCGTTCGAGGACGAACTTTTATTTTAGAGGTGGAGATTGTGATGACCCAAAGGGTCATCTTACGAATTAAGAATCCATTCTCGGCTCATTAGCCTTGAAAAGATTAATTTTATTTACTTAGATTTGCGTGCGCAATCTGGGCGTGGAATCGAAAAGCTTTTATGTGAACATATGAGAAATAATAATCTTTAGAGTTAAAATTTGGTTTTAGTTGACTATGGTCAACATTTGGAGTAAACGGATCCAGATCCGTGTTTCGACGATCCCGGGAGGTCCATAGTAAAATATGGGACTTGGGTGTATGCTCGGTATTGAATTCCGAGGTCCCTAGCTTTAGAAATTAATTTTTGAATAAAATTGTTATGCTGGATTTTTTAAGAAATAAAAAATGAATTAATGTCTGAAATCGTTGGTATCGGGCCCGTATTTTGGTTCCGAAGCTCGGTACAGGTTTGTTATGATATTTAAGTCTTATCTGTGAAATTTTGTGAGAATCAGAGTTGATTTGACTTGATTCGGATGTCAGTTAAGAAGTAGTGAAATTGAAGTTTTCTTGAGAAAAATCATGAGTTTTGAAGTTAAATTCATAGTTTTAGATGTTATTTTCGTGATTTAATCGCACGAGTAAGTCCTTATGATTTTTTAGACTTGCGTGCATGTTTGGTTTAGAGCCCCGAGGGCTCGGGTGAGTTTCGGGTAGGCTTCGGGATATTTTGAACTTATAAAAGTTTGTTGTAAATCTGTTTCTGGTGCATCTATGCATTCTTCATCGCGATTGCGAAGCTTCACACGCGATCGCGTAGAGTAAATTTGTTGGGGGTCGTTTTGTGCTAGCATAACCTGGGTCGCGAACACGAAGCACTGGGGGGATTACCCTTCGCGAACGCGACCAGGCCATCGCGAACTCAATGAGTATGTGGACCTGGGGGAGGGGGCTCGATTTTGTTCTACGCGAACGTGCCCATTGGGCCACAACTGCGATGGGCAACGGAAGTAAAGCTTCACGAACGCGTTCAAAACTCTGCGAACGCGGAGGCCACTGGGTCGTATCCCTTCGGGATCGCGACAGGCCCATCGCGAACGCGATGAAGACCTGTCCAGCGATTTAATAACAGATTTTAAAATGGACAGAACCTATTTTCTACATATTTTCGAACTAAAGAGACCTAGAGGCGGTTTTCAACCTACAAGTTCATCCACAAAGTGTTGGTAAACGATTCTAAACTCTTCTCTTTCGATTACCCAATGTTTTTCATCACTTTTCAATCAAAAATCAAGAATTTTCATGGTAGAAATTGGAGGTTTGGGTAGAATTAGAGAATTTTGTAAGAATCGAATTTTGACCTCGAATTGGGGTAGGATTTAGAAACTAATTACATACTCGGGCTCGGGGGTGAATGTGTAAACAGAATTTGGTCCGAACCTCGAGTTTGGACCAAGCGGGCCCGTGGTCGGTTTTTAACTTTTTTGAGAAAACTTAGTAAAACCATATTTTTTTAGTAAAGTTAGTTTCTTTAGCACTAATTAAGGATATTGAACTAATTGTGATTAGATTCGAGTGAGTTGAAGCCCAATTCCAAAGGAAAAGCAGTGCTTGAGCAGTAAATGGCCTATGAATTCGAGGTAAGTGTTGTGTTTAACCTTAGCTTGAGGGAATAGGTATTGTGTGACTACTTGTTACTTGTTTTGTTGCTAAAATCCAATGTATAGGTGAGTGACGAGTACCTATACATTGTGTTCAGGTCATAATATGCGAGTAAAAGTAAATTCTTGTTATTTTGGTACTTGTAAAGCCTTTACTTGTGATTATCGTTATTTTTGAAATGTTGGAAGTTTGGTACCCGGTTCCACCATGATGGATAATTTTGTGAATATCGAATTGAGATTGGAATGATAAATGAAAATAGAAACTATGATAAAATATCGGTTTTCTGCGAAATTCCTCTTTGTATGTTATTAATGATTCTGTGATTGGTAAGGAGGAGTGTAAAGCACGAAGGGTGATGCCGTGCATGATCCAAATATATTCTATTGTGAGGAACAATGTAAATCATGATGGATGATGTCGTGCCTGAATGAAATACATTGTGAGAGTAAAAGCACGAAGGGTGATGTCGTGCCTGAATGAAATACATTGTGAGAGTAAAAGCACGAAGGGTGATGCCGTGTATGCTTATTTATGATATGGGGAGGATGAAAGTAAAAGCACGACGGGTGGTGTCGTGTGAGATACTTTTCTATCCTTGTTACTTTAAATTATTGTTGAGTATTGGTTATTGTTGTCTTGTTGTTTTTCTCACTCCTTATGTTAAATTCCTCACATCATGATCCCTTCTTATTATTGGATATAATGTTAACTCTTTAATTGTTATTATTATTGCTAGTATGTTTATACATGTCCAGGTTTTATGTGATGTCCTGTACTAGCATCGTCACTACTTCGCTGAGATTAGGTTTGGCTTTTACTCAGTACATGGGGTCGATTGTACTGATACTACACTCTACACTTCTTGTGCAGATCCAGTACCGGTCAGAGCTGATTCTTTGAGCATAGTTGAGTTTTTACACGAAGACACGAGGTAGATCTTCTGGCGTCCGCAGATTCCTGGAGTCTTCCCTTATTTATTTAGATATCGTTTTATTTCATTCAAAACAGAGACATATTTCATTCAGCCCATTTATTTGTAGTACTCTTTAGTAGTTCGTGAATTATGACACCAGACCCTGGGTAGTTATATAGTAGATATTTAGTTCGTGGTTCGGTTTATTACTCGGTTATTATTCATGAAGTTATTTATTGGGAAATATTAGATTCAGTAGTCATTTTTGAATTGTTTATTCACGTTTAAGCAAATTGTTAAAAGAAAATGGTTAGTTAAGTTCTAACATTGGTTTGCCTAGCAAGTGTGGTGTTAGGCGCCATCACGATCCCATGGGTTGGGAATTTGGGTCATGACAATGGCATAAGTTAAAGAAAAGTGTGTGATGATTGCATATGCTAGAGTTTAATTGTTTCTATCAACCATGGTCATTGGTGTAGAGTGCTCAAAAATAGAGTTATTTATTGGTTGACTCGAGGACGAGCAACGTTTAAGTTTGGGGTGTTGATGTTTGGCTTAAAATATGCATATTTTTACATATATTGCCTCACATTTTGCTCATGTCTCGGCGATTTGAGATGTTTAATATGATTATTTATGCTAAAGTATGGTAGTTCTATGTGTAGGGATCATTCGGATCCATTTTGGGACGAAATGGCACGAATTGGAGCGAAATCAGGACAAAAAGGCAAAAAGTGAAATTTGAGGGCCATAACGCAATTTACAGTAGCTAAAATATTTGAGCGCTAGGGCTAGCGCCCCACGCCGCCCTGGACGCTCTTGATGGGAAAGTGTCTTTTTCGACTAGTACTCGGTTATTTCGACCCCTAGACGCCCCCAACTCATATGAAAAAGCCAACCTAAACTTATTTTGACGAGGGATGAACGTTTTTTAGAGTAACTTTTGACCAAGGGAGAGCACAGAGCCGCCGTGGAGGACGGAATTCATCGAATTCCATCTTTCTTTCACCAAACTTAGTATTTTTTATGTTTCTTTGTATGATTTGTTGTTTTGCTACCATGTCTATGTGGAGCTAAACTTCACGTTCTAGGGTTGTGGTTCTTTCATGACTATTGTTATTCGGATATTGATTTGATTTCTTGATTTATCGTATTAGTTTATTTATTATAATCTTGCACTTAATTATTTGATTGCTTGATCACCAATTGAATACTATCTACGAATCTAGAATTGAACTCGAAAGTGAGAATTCTAGATTGCATATAGGATTGAGTAGAACAAGTTCTTGAACATGGGCATCGGGGAATAGATTCGCGGTTAGAATAGACATATACCTAATTGCGTTGCTTGGTTGATTTACAGGAATTATAAATGTGTTCTTGTTAGTCCTAATTCCATAGACATATAGGTGTTAGGTTAGCTTGAATAGGCAAGTAAGAACTCGACGGATTTTTATGAGCAATATTAACCCTGTCAACCAATAAACCAGATAAATTAATTAGTCAATACAATTAAAGAATACAATATGATTGTTAGATAGCCCATAACCCTAGATCGTTTTCATCGTATTGATAACATAAAAAACTGTTATCCTTTTGTTCAGAGTTCACTATTTGTCCTTCTTTATTTTAAGTAGTTTATAATCAAATACTCCTAGGTTTAATTGTTGTTTAGATAATTAGGATAGTCTAATTTAGTTAATAGTTAATCACAAGTCATCGTGGGTTCGACATCCGACTTTTAGTCACTTTATTACTTGACGACCGCGTATACTTACGTGTGCGTTTGGCCGTAACAGATGACAATACATACAGATATATCTCAAACACTCTATGTTTAATCATAGTATCAAGTGATGATATCATTAACTATAAACAAATGCCTGGGGAGGGTAGTGTATATGCCGGCCTTGCCCTACCTTGTGAAGTTAGAGAGATTGTTTCCGATAGACTATCGGTTCAGGAAAAGCATAGTTACATCATTGTTGAAAAGAGATATAGTAGCGGAGAAGCGGTAGAAAAGAAGCAGTACAATTATAGCACAACTGGCCTTGCCTCAGATGAATTTGTGATCTTTGTGCATGATTGCATTTAAATCAATGTGTCCAAGGTCCACGTTGGACGAGTGAACAAGCAGTTGATGATATTGGAGCTCTTTGCGCTATTCGGTTGTTGAGCAAAAATTCACCACACCTGCATCAAAGGCCCTACTTCACCCTGTCTAGCTATCATAAATTTGACCTCCATTTTCTTTCATTCTTCACACAAAGTTATCTAAATTCTGAACAAACTGCTAGGCATATATGAATTACTGCAAGTGAGGCTGTTGCATCACAGAAACAACTTTTAAGAATTTTCAACAGGAATGAGAAAGACAATAATTAGGGCTATATATAATACTCTTTGACTAATTTCTGTGGTGATTATCTGTATGAATATCTTTCACTTGAATAAGCAGAAGGAAAAGATATATAGTTCATTCAGCTATATATATATATATATCTCAACCATTTCATTATAACAGTTTAAAGTCTAAAATGATGTAGCGCAGAAGTTCCATCGAGCCCCTTTGCAGTAAAATAGGCAGCATATTCCTGTATTGTTGTTTCTCTGTACTTTGGGGGATTCTCTTCCGACAACAACTCCTTAATAGGTCCATAGAGTCTTGAGGATTCCAGGAAAAATGTAGAGAAGAAGCATGCAATTGATATCCTTGGACCAATATTATTGGCTAGTACGCGATGTTCAACGCTTTTAAACTTGTCATTTGATATTAGCTGTACAGTTTGATCACAAATAATATTAGTTAGTATTACTCATTTGTGAACTAAAGTCAAGCTACTTTTTATCTATGCATGAACAATATTAGTATTGTTGAGTATACTAATCTCATAACTTAATATTATTCACACAATGTTAGCCACATATTTGGAGAGAAGACTAACCTGCAGAAGATCTGCAATATTTACGACAAGAGCACCAGGGGTCGGGGGGACATCAACCCAATGGTTTTGATGAAGAACTTGCAGTCCCCCTATATGGTCCTGGAGAAGCAGAGTTATGAACCCATCATCAGCATGTTTACTAGCACCTAATGTAATTTCTGGTTCTGGACAAGCTGGATAGTAATGGCATACTACTGAAAGTCCCTTGTCACAATCCATGTCACTGAGATGTTTTCTGTTCAGCCCAAGAGCTTCTGCCAATAATTCAAACAGATAACTCCCCAGTTTCTTCACTTCCTCAGAGTACTTAATTATGATATCCCTGTATTTGCATCAAAAAGAAAATATTGAAACAGTAAACGATTCTACCTAAAGAAATTTTACTGTTAAGATTCCCCTTTGTCGAGGGGATTCAACAATTTTTATTTTGTGATGATGGTGTTCGGGTCAGCTTGCGTGGACCTCGACTATTTAACTAGGTACCTGCTACCTCCTTCTAGCAAAAGTAGCGGTTAACTCTGCTCACCAAAGCTTAGGCAGATCCAGATTCAAAAATTTATGTATATAAACATATGTTTTCTTTTATCCTATATGAACCGTGTAATTTTCCAACAAAGAGGATTCAACTGAACCCCTTTAAGGCCATGCATGTATCTGTTTAGTCACAAAAATGACATACCTACAGATGGGAGGCAGTTGTTGAGGAGTAGGAGGATTAGGAGACATAATGCAGAAAAAAGTATCCCTCCAATTAGTTGCAGGTGCACTATACAAGTCAAAATTGCTGTTGTAAACGACCCTTTTAGTTAAGTCTCGAGTATACCATTGTTTCTTGATCTCAGTATCTTGCTCATGGAAACTACAAACACCTAGTATCATTTCTTCCAAGACATCACTTGGAATGCCATGATTCACCACTTGAAAGAAACCCCATGTCTCAGATGCATAGCGGACTTTTTCAACCACCTCCTTTCGCTTGCCTTGGAGGTTAATGACTGGAAATATGAACTCTTCCGTTCTGGAACTTGACTTCTTTGGAGGTGAAATGAAAATCTTTGGGACTTTACTAACTCCTGCATCAACAAGTCCTTTAACACCTGCTTTTGTGTCGTCAAAGGCTTTTAACTCTCTCTTTCTATCATATTTTGATTCAATTGCTGACAAAACCTCATTCTTGCTGCTGCTATCCATTTTCTTGGTTTTTTTTTGCTTCTGCCCCTCTTTTGTGATGACACTTTAAATTTCCAATAGGATGTACTCTCTCTTACTTCTCTTTTAGTCTCTTTCAAATTATTATTAGTAACACTCTAACTCCAATATTCCACATCGAGATTCAAGGGCATTTTGGTACATTACACTAACATAGGAAGTATTGTTTACTACCAAAACCAAGGCAAGTGGGGTATTGCCTATCAAGAATTTGAGACTATTTTTAATGATGATAAAGATAATACAAGATTCCAAGTTTGCTATGTGAGCCATCCGTTGCTGACTTTAAAAACTACAATAAATAAATAGATAAACAAAACTATAGGGAAGATTGAATCCAATTATATGCAAGTTGTGACTTGTACGTGGACCACCATCCAGAGTTTTTATATAAGTGCCCTGAAAATACAATGAGAATTTTTTTTTTTTTAGATTTAAATAGAGGTAGTCCTAGATAAAAATATTAGGAATCAAAGCAAGGAAAGTAGCATTGATGGAACGGGGGGTTGAAGAAAGGGCTAAAGCTCGGGGAAGGAAGAAAATTAATTTTGAAATTCCGAAAAAGAGGAATAATCCCTTTTCTGTCTTTTTGTATCCGTAGTGGAATAAACCTTGGCATCAGCATCAGCATAACTATCTCCATCCGAAACATCAGAATCCTCGTCAGCAGACGAATCCGTAGAAAGAGCTGCCACTTAATAATTTGCCGAACCAACAAACTTTTACAAAAAAGTGCCAACTTGGGCGTAATAGGGTTCTACCGGGAAACCATGGATTTTTGAGCTTTCGCCATTGGTTACTGGTTGACATACGAAGAGGTAGAGGGCGACCTAAGAAGTATTGAGCAAAGGTGATCAGGCAAGATATGGTGAGGCTCCAGATTTCCAAGGACATGTCCCTTGATAGGAAAGTGTGGAGGTAGCATTAGGGTTGTCGGATAGGACGTAGCAGGGCTCTTTACTACTCTGTATCGGGTGAGAGGCCAGTCTGACAGAGTTGTATCCTAGAGTGTTAGTGGTTATTGTTGTGTCCACACTTCTCTTTCTCTTTTCATAGTACTGAGCTTTCTTAGGTGTTACTGTTATTGTTTTTCATCTATTTTCTGGTACTTTTGATTCTGTTATTATTTCTATGCTTTCTGATGTTGATACTGATAAATTGTCTTTTTCGTCTACTTGAGCCGGGGGTCTATCGGAAACAGTCTCTCTACCCCTTGGAGTAGGGGTAAGCTTACATTCTACCCTACCCAGACTCCACTTGTGAGATTTTACTGGATGGTTGTTGTTGTTATTATTAAAATTATCCAAAGAGAGGTGCATTGATAGTGTGAGAGGTATTTGTTTGATAATAAGAGGTGTAATTATGTTTCATTAAAAATAGTTAGGACTGATATATTATTATCCAATCTATTTCACAACCTGAAGTCTTCCAACAATTGTGAAAGCCAAATAGGAGCTTTTAAGCTATGAGAATTTAACACTTTTCACAGCAATCCTTTTTCAGTGACTAATGTACCTACATACATTATTTTTGTGGTTAATGCATGATTTCTCAGGTAGTTAGATATCATTTCTAGACTGAACAACATGATTTGAAAAGATAGGTTGGCAGTAATATAATTAGTACATTATGTTATACGGGTTTTGAAACTTGATCTTTTTTTCATAATTCTACAGATGTCAATATTTTTATCCAGATTGTAAAGAAGAAGAACGATCACAGAATGGAGGACGATCACCTTTTATAATGACAACGTGGAATCTTTCATCTTTTGTTAATATGTAAATAGTACTCCCATGGATGTAAAAGTTACGCCACTTTCGAAGTAAAGTGCATCACCTTTCTCAATATGTAAATAGAATATCTAAATAGTACTCTCATGTATGTTAATATTGTGCAACTTTTTCGTATCATAACAAAGTTAATTGTAAATAAAAATTTCAAGTTTTAAAGTATTGGGCCGTGCTATGCATGGAAAATATCCATCTAGTATCGAAAGAGAAGTGAATTGATAGTGTACAAAGTTTTTACTCTGTCATATTTAGTAAATTTATAACAATAGGTAACTATTTATATCGAGCCTAATATATAATCCAGAAATCAAAGTAATAACATGTATTAATGAATTAATAATATAAAATTTGTTGTATGCATAACTTAAAGTCATATACAGATACACACAAATTGACAATTAAGTTGTCC
Source organism: Nicotiana knightiana (assembly GCA_005239525.1). NCBI lineage: Eukaryota > Viridiplantae > Streptophyta > Magnoliopsida > Solanales > Solanaceae > Nicotiana > Nicotiana knightiana. The sequence continues at coordinate 26,151 of ML424048.1, forward strand.
CACTATATAGGATATCATTGATTATTACCAAAAAAAAAAAAGGATATCATTGATTAAATACTGATTTTAAAAGTCAGCTTTGACTTATATAACTTAACAAATTAGCAACTAAAAAGTAGTATTGCTCCATTAATAGACAAAAAGTACATCAACTAAATTTAAATTCTTATAGTTTATGAAAGTGGTAGTACATGATGGCACATCAATATGAATCATATAATTCGCAAGTCATGACACAAATTAGAAACTAATTAAAAGGGCAAAAGAGACGAAGGCCAAAGCATTGACTGAAGAGGGGGGCAAAGAGATATTCGCCTTTGACTTCTTCTCCGCCTACTGACTGCTACTCGGCTAGATGCTCCTATTTCTTATTCGTAGATCGTAGATTAAGATGTTATTAGGTAAGGAAAGTCAGTCCTTTCATTCCTTCCTGAGAATAGATCCCCAATAGCTCGCAGATGAGGAATTCTTCCGCTACGACCCTTAGGCGAGCTAATCAGTCTTGCTTTGCCAAAAAATCCCTCCTCACTCTTCTATTTATTGACTTTTGGGGTAAGAAGCATCCAATTCCATGTCTTAAGCATGATTAGGGTTAAGGGAAGGATTGCAGCTAGATAGTAGGCGGCGGGGGAAAGCTAGCTGAAGATGCATAGAATGCCCTGTTAGGGAGAAGCCGATNACAAAAGATATTCAATGCAATAAATACAATGTCGTACAAAATTATCCTTCTTTCTATTTTAGATTCTAGTTTTCTACCAAAATTTGTCACTCTTCCGAAGGGGAATTCGTTTTGTGTAAAGCAATTCTGAGTACATACTATTAAATTAGTAGCTAAAGAGTATTACTCCGTTAAGAGACAAAAGTATATCAAACTAAATTTTAATTCTTACTATAATTTATGAAAGTGGTATATAGTACATAATTTTGAATCATATGATTCGGAACTCATAATTCAAATTAGAACAAAAATGTTCAATGCAGCAAATATATTTTACGTCCAAAAGTACCCTTCTTTCTATTTTAGGTTGTACCAAACCTTTGTCACTTTTTTAAAAGGCAAAATGCACCGTTTACCCATCAACCACACTCAATTAATACGGGTAAAGTTTTACACATTCAACACTTTTCAAGTGTGTTTAAGACCCCCAAAGTTGACCAGGTCTTTTAATAATTCATAGGGTATATTACACGCGCTTGACTTACCATTGACCATTATAACACCGGACCCATCTGTCTAATAACCCTATTATATTACCCAACCCGACCCGATAAAAAAGCCTAAGTGCAAATAACCCCAAAACAAATCCTCCATTTCTCGACTCTTCTTTCTTCTTTCTTCTTCCATTGAAGGCGTTGAAGGAGATCCGTCCAATGCTTGTGGATATAATCTGCATCGGGTAATTTTACCACTCACATGCGGTTGATTTCAAGGTCTTCATGTGAGGTATGCACATTTTATCTGTCCAGTGCATGCCGGTTTTGTTTTTCATTATTTATCTTTAGCCGATTTAGGGTTTCGTACTTTTCTGAAGGGAATCATTTGTCAGTCTCAATGTTACTTTCTGTTTATCATTTTTTTTTTTTGCGTTGTAAGAGTGTTTAATGTTGGTTGTATTCAGCTCTTTGTAAATGGTGTATAAAGTTAGGGTTTTTTTAGTTTTTTATTGTTACACCTGATTTTAATATTGTGAATTGCTTTGCCTTTTTATTTAGCTTTTTATTTCTTTATTCATTACTGTTGTGGTTTTATGTGTAGCTTTCCTTTCTTTACTCATTACTGCATTACTGCTTTGGCTTTATGTGTAGCTAGTCAAGCCTTTACTTATTACTGCTTTGCCCCATTTTGCAGGAAAAATATCTTTTAAACTGATTACATTAAAATGGTATCATGATATGGTGTTAGTTTCGGATACTTTTGCTCGTTATATGGGGGTAGTCAATCATTGACATTAGATGTAAATGTGGATATGTTATCATTTTTTGAGTTTATGGACTACACTAAGCAAATGGGATTAAAAAATATTGTTAAGCTGTATATTTGTCACATGGACAAAACTGATAAATTGATAAATGTACTAACTTATAAGGATATATTAGAAATTTCAAATGAATTGGAGGATGCGGATGCCCTAGATATTTATGTCGCACATGATGCGCCTTTAATATTTGTTGATATAAATGTTACTAGGCCAGGGGTTGGTAGGACAAATATTGAGGCTGATAAAGTCACTATAATCTTAGAAGAGCAAGAGGGAGAACATGTTGAAGAGGGGGAAACTGAGAAAGATGACGAAGGTGAGGTTGATGATGAGAATGACTAAGATTTTGATAATTCATCTGAGTTTGAGAATGACGGAGTTGATGTAGATGTTCACAATGATAATCAATATTGTTCGGATGTACATGAAGAGTTTGGGGAGTGCAGGGAAATCTTGAGGAACCATAGGAGAAAAAAGGAGTGAAACGCCTAAAGATAAGGGTGATATAAATGTAGGAGATGCTGGTATAGACAGTGGGTTTGATGAGGTGAGGGTTGAGAATAATGAAAATAGGTATGAAGGGTTATTTAGGGTTGATGAACTATATTTTGGTTCTTCTGATGCTGAAAGTTTTGCTTCAGATGAGGAAAATGAGTATGATGAAGAACACAAGAGAAAAATTGAAGCAAAGAAGAGAAAAAATAGGTTGATATTTGATCCAACTGTCAAGAAAGTAACATGGGAGTTGGGCCTTATTTTTTAAAGTGTTAATGAGTTTATATGGGCAATATCTAGATATGCTATCCAGAAAAGAATTCAAATTGAAAAGATCATTGATGAACCTGGCAGGATGAGCAGAAGATGCAAAGGTGGTTGTCCATGGAATCTGTTTGCAAGCAAAGATGACAGATCCAATAATTTCAAAGTGAAGAGGTATTGTCCTGCCCATAAGTGTTATAAGGCCAACAAGAATAAGCTTTGCAACTCTAGATATCTAGCGAAACATTTTAGAGATAAAATTATTTCCTATCCAAATATAAGAATTTGGGAGTTGAAAAAGTTGATTAAGAAAGAACAAGATATGTATGTTGGTAGGTCTGCTGTGCATAGAGCTAGGGCAAAGATTTTGAATTAATTAATTGGATATGTTCATAAAGAGTTTAAAAGATTGTATGACTATAAGGATGTCATTTTACAGACTATTTCTGGCACAACTTGTATTGTAAAGGCAGTAGATAATGGGGATGGAAAGGTGTTCCATTCCTTTTATGTGTGTTTCTATGCCATAAAGAATGGCTGGATGAAAGATTGTAGAAGAATTATTGGTCTAGATGGTTATTTCTTAAAAGGAGTGTGCAAGGGACAACTGCTTGTAGCTGTGTCTAAAGATGAAAATAATCAGATGCTTCCAATTGCTTGGGCCATTGTAGAGGTTGAGAACACTTTCACTTTGAGTTGGTTTATCTAGTGTTTGATTGATGACTTGATGTTGCAGGAAGGTAGCGATCTCACCATTATGTCTGACATCCAGAAGGTAATATGTATTGTGTTTGATTTTTTTGTTTTACAACTAATGCATTTTATGACTAATTTAACTAATACATTTTCTAACTTTTGATTGATATACAGGACATACTTAAGGCAGTAAATGATTTGTTTCCTGAAAGTGAACATAGGTGGTGCGCTAGGCATATTTTAGCAAACTGATCAAAGAATTGGAGAGGTGTGGAAAGAAGAAAATGCTTTTGGAGGTGTGCAATATCATCATGTGTTGTTGAAGTGAATATCCAAATGGATAACCTGAACAAGCTTGGTAATGGAATTTGTGAGAGTCTGCTCACTTATAATAAGGAAACTTGGGTAAGAGCATACTTCAACTGTGACATTAAATGTGATGTAACTGACAACAACATGTGTGAAACCTTTAATGCATGGATACTATCTGAGAGATACAAGACAATTATCACAATGTTGGAAGGAATAAGAATGAGGATGATGGATAGGGTAGGGAAGTTGAGGGAGTTTGCAAACACATTGATATGTGATTTATCTCCCATTGCTATGAAAGTGTTTCAAGTAAACATGGCTCATTCCATGAAGTGTACTATCGGGTGGAATGGTGATGTTGGCTATGAGATTGAGAATGGTCCATATCAGCATTGTGTGAATATGCAAAATCTAACAAGCAGTTGCAGGTCATGGATGCTTAAAGGTATCCCTTGTGCTTATGCAATTGGTGCAATGAACTTCAAAGAGATTCAGCCTCTTAATTACATATCTCATTCATACCATAAATCAACTTACCTGAAAGCATACTCAACATTTATCCAATCAGTTCCTAGCATGATAATGTGGCCAGCATCTACCAATCCACCCATTGAGCCTCCACCAATTAAGAAGATGCCTGGTAGTCCCAAGAAGAAGAGGAGAAGAGAAGAAATGGAACATCCTAAATCTGGCAAGTTATAAAGGAGGGGCATGGAAATGAACTGCTCAAATTGTGGTGGTTATGAACATAACAAGAGAGGATGCTCCAAGGATCCAAGATCTGCAGGTTCTACTCCAGTAAATGCTTCTTTCACAAGAAGGAGAGCTCAAAATAGTTCTACTGCTGCTACAGGTTCTACTCCTGCTACAAGTTCCGCTCCTGCTACAAGTTCTACTACTGCACAACCTACACCTGTTGCACATAATTCAACTGCTAGAGGCAGAGACAGAAAAAGTGTTCCAGCTACTGGTTATGGTAGGGGAGGAGGGGCTGGAAGAGGTAGGGGCAGCTCTGGGATTGGACATTTCCAATATGGCTCTGGCTTTAAGTCTTTTTCTTTAAGTACTGCAGAATTTCAACTTATGCACTTTGTTGTGATTATTTCTAATCAAGTATTTTTTTTTGGCAGTCCGGTGGTGGTATTCAAATAGTGGTTACAACTGGTCAAAAGAGGTCTTCTGCTACCATTCAAGAGTGTGCTTACAAACCAACTAAAGGAGTCAAGTGAAATGACAAACCAGCCAATACAATAAGGCAACTCCAAAGAGCTGATGCATCCCATGCCAACCTCAGTCAAACAAGCTCATCCTCTCAGTCGACTAAGACAAATTAGCATGTTTAGTTCTTCATGGGGTGCTAAGTTTGTTTTGAAGTCTAGTGTAATTTTTGAACAATAGAACTTCAACCAAACTGTTAAGGTTGCTATGTGCAACTATTATATGTTATATTTAATGTTGTTGAAGACAAAGATCTAGTTTTTAATGTTACCGAACACCTTTATTTTTGAAATGGAAGCAGTTTGTGATTATCTGATGATTTATATAGATTTTATATGTTATGGACTTTAGCATTTTATATAGCTTGATGTCGTGTGCTTATTGATAAGTAGGGATTTTGATTGCTTATTTGCTCTCTTTTACTTGTGTTTTAGCTCGAAAATGCTTAAAGGTATCCCGAGAACTAATGAAATGAGCTTTCTTGCAGGAATATTGGGAAACGAGCCAACAAGTGAAAATCAACTAAAAAGGGAGTCAAAATTGGACAAGGACAAAAACAAGGCAAAAGTGCTTAGAATGCGGACCGCACAATACTGTGTGCGGCCGCAAATAATGAAGGATCCCTGTCAAAGTAGGTTCAGAGTATGCAGACCACATAATTTTGGTGCAGCTACAGAAAAGAGATTCAGAGATTTAGGATTTTGAGCAATTGAAGGTACGCGAACCACACCAGTATTGTGCGGCCGCAAGAGCAAAAGTGCGGTCGTACTCACTAATATGCGGACCGCAGTGGAAGAGTTTCAGAAAGCCTTGAAGTGAAGATGTGCGGACCGCATGAATATTGTGCGGCCGTAGAAGCCAGTGTGCGGCCTCACTCACAAAGGTGCGGTCCGCAGAATCAAGTCCAGATCCCAGTTCAAGCCAAGTGTGCGGCCGCACTAGGAAATATGTGGTTCGCACAACTAGATGAAGTGCGACCGCATCCCGATTTTGTGCGACCGCAGAAGACCCCAGTTAACTAGTCAAGATCAGAGTGCGGACTACACTAAGAATTAGGCGGCCGCACAACCTCCACAGGGGAATTTTTGTCAGATATTTTCAAGTTAATATAAATAGGACTTTTTGTCATTTTTAGGTGGAGTTTTGTTTTGTAAGAGCACCTGAGCCATTTTTCTTTACTGCTTTAAGTAATTTTGTACTAGATTTGTCTCCAAACATTAGATTTTCTTTCCATAATTAATTATTATGGATTCTATCTTTATTTGTTCTTTAATTTCTGTATTTTTCATGAGTAGCTAAATTTCTAGCTAGGGTTGTGACCCAACCCTAGTATGGGTATTTAATGGGTATTTGAATTAGGGCTTGTTTGAGATTGGGTTAGTTATATTTAGCCTAGTTCTTGCTTGAACTCAAGAATAAATGGTTGCAAACATTGATTCATGCCTAATTGACTTAGTCTCTACTTGAGAAAGAGAGACTAAGTCTAGGAAAACTTGGCTAACAAGAAATTGGGGTGAACTCAAGAAATTGATAGCCCCAATTACTAGAGTTAGTAAAACCCGACTTGAGCATTTATCACTTGTTTTGTGCAATACCCATTTGGACTTGAGAAAGACAAATTGGGCAAAATTATTCAAACTACCGAGAGGTACAGAGTGAGCATTCGAGTGTGATTGCTATATTACAACCCCAACCAATCAAACTTGCCCTAGAGTTTACAACCCATTAGGTAACCACCTAGGTGGAAGTCACGACCATAGATCCTTTTATCATTTGAAAAACAACAAAATCAAAAATATAGTCTCTTAGTTTTCTAATTGCAAACAATAGAACAAAGTAGAAATAGAATAACAACCAAAGAATGTGGAAGAGCAATTTAGGAAAAATCATACAACCAAACTAGATATACACCTAATCCATATTCTAACTCCCTGTGGATTCGATCCCGACCTTCATTGGGTTTATTATTGCACTGACTGCCTCACTGCCTAATTGTGGTGTGGGTTTGGCCGAGATAAATTTTTGGCGTCGTTGCCGGGGAGTTAAACAGATTTAGCTATATATCTAGGTTTTTTGTGTGCTTTGTCTTTCTTTCCTTACGAGTCATTAGTTTTGTTTTTGAATTGCTTATAGGTACGAAAATGGCTCTCAACAACGAGCCCATCAGAAATTTGCCATTGGGGAAGGAGGTAGACGATGATCAAGGAGATAAGATTCATCCAGAACCTCAAGTAAACAGGCGAGGCCGACCGCCTCATGATAATATTCCAAACCCTTCCCCACCTCCACTAAGAGCGGCAGCGCACCGGGTATTGCTGAATGAGGGTTATGCTAGTGCTATAGTCCCCCATCCCCCGTATTAGGGCAGGAAACTTCCAAATCATCAATATGATGCTTACACTACTTGAGCAAGGAGGTTTCTTCACCGGATCTCCAAGCCAAAATGCTTACAAGCATATCAAGAGGTTCGTCGATACTTGTTGGGGGAGCAAGCAAACAAATATTTCCGAGGATGCACTGCGTTTGAGGCTATTTCCCTTTTCTCTACAGGGAAAGGCTTTGGACTGGTTAGAGAGATTACCCAATCATTCCATCCATACTTGGGATGAGTTGGCCGAAAAGTTCATTGCCAAATTTTTCTCTCCGGGGCACATGGCTACACTAAGAGATGAAATTTTGGCGTTCAAGCAAGAGTCCAATGATCCATTGCACGAGATTTGGGAAAGATATTGTACCATGGTTAAGGAGTGCCCGAATAATGATATGATTGAGTCCATGATCTAACAAACCTTTACAGGAGGATCAACACAACAGATCAGTGTGTGGTAAATCAACTCGCCGGCGGGAACTTCATGAACGCGCCTTATGCCGAAGCAGGTGAAATTTTGGATGAGATGGCGGATACTTTGTCGGCGTGGAAAAGTAGGTCCAATGTTCCTCAAGGTGACCCAAATGTAATTCACCTACACAAGGATCTACATGATCATGGGTAAGCTATTGCCGAGTTGACAACCACAATGAACCAATTAGCCAAGGCTTAGCTTCAACAAGTTAAAGGGCCGAAACAAGTGAATGCTATGGAAGGGGTGAATATGATGATGTATAAGAGATGGCAAAGAGGTCAACAAGTACAAAACCGTCCGAAACTATTTGAGCAAGATGATAGTGGGTATGACCAAGGTAATTAATATAATGAGAAAGAAGAAGAAGTGCAATATGTCAAAAATTATCAAGGTCAAAGAAACAATACTCAAAATCAACAACAATGGAGATCACAAGGGGACCAAGGAAATTGGAACAACCAAGGCCACCAAGGAAATTGGAGTGGTGGCAACAACAACAGTCAAGGCAATTGGGGAAATAACAATAATCAAGGCAATTTGAGTAATCATGGTAACCAAGGCAATTGGGGAGGAAATAATCAAAGGAATTGGGGCGGAAACAATCAAAGCAATTGGGGAGGCAACAACAATCAAGGGAGTTGGAACAATAACAATCAAGGGAATCGGGAATCGAGCTTTCAAAGGCCCCCGATGTATCAACAACTAATCAACCCGCATCCATATCTGTCACAAGGTCCTAGTTCTTCCAATAGTGAAATGGGATGAATTGAAAATATGTTTAAGAAAATGATGGAGAAAAATGCCGACTTCGATGCTCAATTGGCCTCCCACAACAGCTCTATCCGCAATTTAGAGGTTCAACTTAGCCAAATATCTCAAGCTTTAAACACTCGCCCTAAGGGGGCACTACCTAGTGATAAGGTGGTAAACCTGAAGGGTGGGAACAATACGGGACATGCAATGGCCGTAACCACATGGAGCGAAAAAGGTGGGGAGGCAAGTGCCTCAAACCAAAGAAGAGTGGTGGATGATGAAGTATTGGTTCAAGAAGATGGCATGCCAAGCAAAGAGGTTCAAACTAATGAAGAGGTGTGGGTTGACATTGATGAAAGTGTGAAGGAGACACAAGAAGAGGTGAACCCTTCTAGGGAACATGTGATAGACATATCGGTCCGGTACTGCAAAAGGCCAAGGCGCCCATGCCAAGGCCTCCTCCTCCATACCCTCAAAGACTCGCAAAGCAAAACAATGAGAACCAATTCAAGAAATTTATTGATATGATGAACAGTTTGTTCATAAATTTACCATTGGTTAAAGCCTTAAAACAAATGTCGGGATATGCCAAGTTCATGAAGGATTGGTAACAAAGAAGAGATCGATGAATTATGAAATGATCAAAACGACAAGTGAGTGCTATTGTGCACTCAATGGCTCCAAAGTTAGAAGATTTTGGCGCCTTCACAATCCTGTGCACTATTAGGAGCGATGATTTTGCCAAAGCTTTATGCGATTTGGGGGCAAGCATTCAATTGATGCCCTACTCTGTGTTCAAAAAATTGGGGATTGGGCAACCAAGACCCACATCGATGAGGCTACAAATAGCGGATTGGACCATAAAAAGGCAATTGGGGATAATTGATGATGTATTAGTTCGGGTCGACAAGTTCATCCTTCCAGCGGACTTTGTGATCCTTGATTGTGAGGTTGACTACGAGGTGCCTATTATCTTGGGGAGACCTTTCCTTGCTACGGGGAAGGCTCTAGTTAATGTGGAAGACGGCCGGCTCACCTTCCGGATGGGTGATGAAAAACTGGTGTTCCATATATGCAAATCAATGAAGCAACCAATTAGCACTGAAGTTTGTTCGTTCGTGGATCTAGTGGCCGAAGTAATTGTTGATGACACAAGTGTTGTGATGAATGTTGAGAACACCTTAGAAGTTGTGTTGCTAAATCATGATGAGGATGAGAATGAAGGCTTTGTAGAATGTGTCAATGCTTTGCAAGGAATGGGGTCATATACTTATGAGCACAGAAAATTATCCTTGGACCTTGAGAATTGGAAGACTCCTCTAACAAATCCCTCAATCGAGGATCCTCCCACCCTGGAGTTAAAGCCTTTGTCTTCACACCTTAGGTATGAGTTTCTTGGCCCTTGTTCCACTTTACATGTTGTTCTTTCCTCGTGCTAAACTAATATGCACATAGAATCTACCTTGGTGGTGCTCCAAAAGGAGGAAGAAAGCGATAGGTTGGACATTAGCGGATATTCCGGGTATAAGCCCCGTCTTTTGCATGCACAAAATTATTCTGGAGGAGGATGCCAAACCCTTCGTGAAACATCAAAGGCGATTGAATGTAGCTATTCAATAGGTAGTGAAGAAGGAGATCATAAAATGGTTAGATGCCGGGGTTGTTTGCCTCATTTTTGATAGCTCGTGGACCTCTCTGGTGCAATGTGTCCCAAAGAAAGGGGGCATGACTGTGATAACAAATGACAAAAATTAATTGATCCCCACAAGAACCGTCACTGGGTGGAGAGTGTTCATGGACTATATGAAGCTCAATAGAGTTACTTGGAAAGACCATTTTTTGCCTCCATTTCTTGATCAAATGCTGGATAGGTTGGCCGGACGTGCTTTTTATTGCTTCCTTGATGGATACTTTGGCTACAATTAGATTCTTATTGCTCCTGAGTACCAAGAGAAGACCACTTTCACTTGTCCTTATGGTACTTACGCATTCTCGCGGATGCCATTTGGGTTATACAATGCACATGCGACTTTTCAACGGTGTATGATGGTCATCTTCACCGATATGGCGGAGGACTTTGTTGAGGTTTTCATGAACGATTTTCCTGTGGTGGGGAATTCTTTTGAAGAGTGCTTGGACAACTTGGATAAGATATTGGCACGATGTGAGGAAACTTAGTTTTGAATTGGGAGAAGTGTCACTTCATGGTCGAAGAAGGCATTATCCTCGGTCACAAGATTTCACAGAATGGTATTGAGGTTGATAAAGCAAAAATTGAAGTGATATCCAAACTCCCTCCCCCTACTTCCGTGAAGGGAGTGAGGATCTTTCTAGGTCATGCAGGGTTTATCGCCGATTCATCAAGGACTTTTCTAAGGTGGTGAACCCCTTGTGCAAACTTTTGGAGAAGGATGCCAAGGTTCCATTTCAATGAAGATTGTATGAAGGCATTTGAATTGCTCAAGTATAAGTTGACTACTACTCATTTTATCATCGCACCAAATTGGAGCTTACCTTTTGAGCTCATGTGTGATGCAAGCTATGTGGCGGTTGGAGCGATATTGGGGAAACGTATCAACAAGATCTTCCATCCGGTATTCTATGATAGTAAGACCATGAACGAGGACCAAATCAACTATATTGTGACCGAAAAAGAGCTCCTTGACATTGTCTTTGCTATGGAGAAGTTCCGCCCGTACTTGATGGTGCAAAGGTGATTGTTCACACCGACCATGCAGCGCTTCGATATTTGATGAGCAAGAAAGATTATAAGGCAAGATTGATGCAGTGGGTACTTCTTTTACAAGAGTTTGATCTTGAGATTCAAGACTACAAGGAGAGTGAAACCAAGTGGTGGACCACTTGTATCGATTGGAGGAGGGGAGGACACATGATGGCCTTAAGATTAATGATTCATTTCCCGACGAGCAAATCCTATCCATTTCTATGACCGGGATGCCATGGTTCGTGGACTTGTCCAATTATCTTGTGAGTGGCATTATACTGAATAAGTTCTCTTCAAACCAAAGGAAGAAGCTCAAATGGGACTGCCTTGATTAATATCGGGATGAGCCCTATCTCTTCCGCATTTGTACCAATGGTGTGATCCGAAGATGCGTATCTTAAGGAGAACAATTGGGAATTATCGAGGCTTGCCACTCTCGCCATATGGTGGTCACCATGGTGGAGCGAGAATGCCTAAAAAGGTGTTAAGTTGTGGATTCTATTGGCCTACTCTTTAAAAAGATGCTAGCGTTCTCGTAAAGTGTTGTGATGAATGCCAAAGGACCGATGGGATTTCCAAGAAAAATGAGATGCCCCTCACCACCATCTTGGAGATTAACATTTTTGATGTGTGGGGCATTGATTTCATGGGTCCGTTCGTGAGCTCATGTGGGAACACTTATATATTGGTGGTTGTGGATTACGTGTCAAAGTGAGTTGAGGTTGTGGCTTTTCCCAACAATGAAGCTTAGAGCGTGGTAGATTTCTTGAAGAAGAACATATTCACAAGGTTTGGTACGCCAAGGGCCATTATTAGTGATAGGGGATCGCACTTTTGAAACAAAGAGTTTGATAATTCACTCTCCAAGTATGGTGTCACTCACAAAGTGTCGACCCTCTATCATCCTCAAGCAAGTGGACAGGTTGAAGTCTCCAACCGGGAGATCAAGAGTATTTTGTCAAAGACTGTGAATACCAACCGGACGGATTGGTCGAAGAAACTTGATGATGCTTTTTGGGCTTATAGGACAGCTTACAAAAAACCAATTGTTATGTCTCTGTATCGGTTAGTGTTTGGGAAAGCTTATCATCTACAGGTGGAACTCGAGAACAAGGATATGTGGGCATTGAAGAAGCTTAATCTTGAGTGGGATGTCGCCGCCAACTTAAGGGTGGGACAATTGAATGAGCTTGATGAGTTCCGGTTTCATGCGTATTCAAGTTCGTCCTTGTATGAGGACAAGATGAAGTACCTCCATGACAAGTATATATGGAATAAAGAATTCAAATAAGGGGGTCTTGTGCTATTATTCAATTCTCAGTTGCGGATGTTTTTGGAAAGTTGAAATCCAAGTGGAGGCCCATTTGAAGTTGTGCATGTGACACCCTTTGGTGCTCTAGATCTGAAAAATAAGAACAATGAGGTGTTTAGAGTCAATGGGCATGGAGTGAAACATTATATTGGCAAGGTTGATGATGGCTACGTTGTGGCGTTGCTTCATTTCAAGTGATTGATGGTAACTTGCGTCGTGTCGCAACGTTAAATCAGGCATTTCTTGGGAGGCAACCCATGTTTCTTTTCATTTTCTTATTTTTCTTCTTTTTAGATAGGTTTTGCATTGAGCTAACTGATTTTGAAGTGAATTGCAGAAATAAGTGTGTATTGCAGGAAAAATCTGGAAAAATTGGCCAAGTATGGAATTCATGCGGATCGCATAAAAAATATGCGGACCGCACAGAAGGGTTTGCGGTGGCACATTTCTTGTGGGACCGTACAATTGGGTACCCAAAAATGACTACTCTCTGAAGTTGGTTTTGTAGAAAAAGGGCCAATATGCGGCCGCACTCAAAAGTTTGCGGACCGCACAAGGTTATGCGGTCGCAGTCATTTTTATGCCCGCTGAGCATTGTTCACCACAGGTAAGGAGTGCGGACCGCACTTAGAAATATGCTGTCGCACTCAGGTAGGATATGAACCGCCTTTGCTAGGGTATAAATAGGGCTTTTCACCACTATTCACACTTTACGCTCTCTGAACACCCAAACCCCAGTAAACACTGTGCAATCCAAGAAAAAATTGTTCCAAAATCACATTCACTTCACCAAGCTAGATTCCTACTTGCATCACCCACTACTGGTATGTTCAATTTATGTAGATTTTTGTTCATTTTTCTCAAATTTTGTTTTTGATTTCTTTGATTAGTTTAGTTAATATTAGGCCTAAAAATGTCAAATGTGCTTAATTTATACTTCAAATTCATGTGGGTAGTAACATACATGCTCATTAGGGACTGGGTAGACCAATAATCTGGCTAATTTGTGCACACCATGCTGAATCTGTGAAAATGTGGCAAGAACCCTAACTTCAGTATCGATACAATTCAAATTGTGCGACCGCACGCATTTTTGTGCGGTCCGCATAACTGGCACATAGGGTTGTTACTATAGTTGAACTGTGCGGACCACACTCAAAATTGTAACAATTCTTGATGAAGGATTCTGATATTCATAATCCAAATATCCTTAGGCAATTCCAGGAGCGAAAGGGGTGGAAGTGGTTCACTCGCCCAGTCTTAGATGCAAATGAGCATTTGGTTAGGGAGTTCTACGCCAACATATCTCATATCAAGGCGAGAACAAAAGTGACAAAAGTGAGGAATTTGAAAGTTCGTTTTGATGCACATACTTTGAATACTTATGTGGGTTTTGAGCAAGTGGAAGTTGTCCAGTATTTGGAGAAGTTAGCTTTGGGTGAAGCAGCTCGCCCTTGGCTAGCTGAGATTTTGGCTGCCCCAGGAGCACCACCACCATGGATCACAACAGGAGTGCCTATTCTCCGAGCCACCCTCAATTTCGAAGCTAAAGGGTGACAAACTTTTGTGTGCAACAGAATTAATCTAAGCTTGAATGAGAAAAACCTCCCATTTCCCCGAGTAGTTTTGGTGGCCTCTATTGGTGGGGTACCCAATCAATGTGGGTGCTATTATGTCAACCAGAATCAAATTGGCGTGAAAAATCCTACCCCTTTCTGAACACCTTCACAGAGTACTTCAATGATGCAAATGTGGATCCTAGGTTGTATGACACAAAGGTAAAAGCTAAGAAGCCTTTTTATTGGTATCACTTGCAGGATGCAGACAACCCAAAGTTTAAGGGGAAGGACATTACCACAGTTGGCCAGTCTGACGAGCCAGCAGTGGTAGGTTCAGAGGTTGCTGCTGAGCCATCTTCAGCTCCCATGCCTACCAGAGCAGCCAGTTCTTCCACAAGGACAGCCTTCATGCCACCACCACCATCCTCCAGGCCTCCCAGTTCAGTCTCAGTATCATCTGCATCCACCTATCCTCTCACTGCGTTGCGAGTCTCCTAGACTTTGGCGAGCCTCAACAACTGGATGCAGACAACCAGAAGACTATCATGGACACTCTAGTAGCTCATGGGGGGTGTCATTGAGGAGTTGTCCAAGCAAGTGAAGAAAATGAGAAAGTCCCAGGCTTTGAAGAAGACGGTGGAAAGTTTGAGACAGGAGGTGAAGAAGTTGGCAGCAATAGGTGACTTGCTCTTTGACTTATTGATGGAGACAGGTCCATCAATACCGGCTGACCCAGCAGCACCATCAGCGGAGGCACCATCAGTAGAGGCTGGCCAGTCTGATGAGCCAGATCTCACTGCCCACACTGCTGAGGAGATGCTCCAGATGCTCAACAACCCTGTGGTCCCTCAGCCAGGTGATGATGAGATTTAGCTAGAGGAGACTAAGGGTGCTAGAGATGCCATGGATACTGAGACCACTTAGGGAGTTCTCTTAACTCTCTACTCTTCCATGTTCTTATTTTTGTTAAGCATTAGGGACAATGCTTATTTTTCATTTAGGGGTGGTCTATCTTGATATTTTTGATGATTTGGATGATTGTCTATGACATTTGATCACATTTTGGGCCTGTAATAACTTAAATACTCTTTTTCCTTTTTATTTTATCTTTAGTTTATCCCTCGTTATGTATATAATCATCCCTCTTGTATATATTCATTTGCTTTAGCTTTAGTAGTTTATTTCATAGCTTCTTCGTTTTGCTTTCCTAATAATATAGCCTCTTAATCACTTTATTAGCTTCTTTTTTATTTGTTAGCTTCTTCTTATGTTTTAGTGAACAATAAGCCTTTGGTTTTTTTAATGACACGGTTCAATCCAAAGGTGGAACTTGTATGAACTGGGTGGCTCTTCTCAATGATGGATGGCGCGACAAACTTCTTAAGGGATTGAGTCAGTTTTTGATTTTTAGGTAAAAACAAATAGTAGTAATGAATAAAAGGGGTCGAGCATGTTTCACTTGGTACCAACACACTTAACTATGTGATTTTGGTTAAAAACAAGTTATTGTATAGAAATATCTTTAGTTAGTGACCTTGTGAATCTTGTGTTGACTTAGGCAATCATTGGGTGATTTAGTTGAACCATTAGTGAATTTTAATCTTGAATACGGTTGTTGTGGGCCATCAACTCCTTTCTATTTAACAATCCGGTTGTGTGAGAGTTGAGGTGTTTTGTTACAAGTCCAAGTATCCATACGAATGGTCTAGAACTTGCCCCGAATGTATTTCTAGGCGAAATTCTAAGTTAGCTTAGCTTGAGAAGTGAGTGTAGCCCCTCCTTGACCCGTTTTGAAACCTTCAATGGCCCACCAATGATATCATCCTTAGAAAAAACTTTTGATCCTAAAAACTTTCCATTCAATAACCACATTACAAGCCTTTAACTATTTTATAGTGACTCTCTCTTGGCACTCGGTTTTTCTTATGCACTCATGTGATTCAAATGGCAAAAACATAAGTTTGGGGGAGAGACAAGGAGTTTGAAGATGGTTTCAAGGAAAAAAAAGACAAAAAAAATGAAGAAGAGGAAAAATAAAAGAAAAATAAAGGAAGAACAAAGAAAAACACAAAAAGAAAGTGAATAATGTGAAAGGGTTGAAAAGATGCAAAAGAAAGCAAAAGTGCAACACATGGAGAAAGCAAAGGAGGATATTGTGAATAACATGACAAATAAAGAGTGATGTCAAGTCTCTCTAATCCCCCTAAGGGAAAAGAAAATGACTCAAAGAGTCGGCAAAGTAGGAGCCAACAAGAGAATATGAAGTGCTAAAGGAAAGATGAACCGATTCCAATCTGATATTACCCTCATTAATCCAAAAGCCTTCATTACATGTCGTAAAAGTCCTACGTGATTTTAAGCCGAGAAAGCTTACGTTAGTGGTGATCTATATGAGGGGCAAGCATATGGTACTTAGAGCCGGGCTTGTGACATTATTTTGAGAGTGATGAGCGAGTCTTCATTGAGTCATTGTATTGAATTCTTCATTCGTGAGTGAGATGAGCATCCGGAAAGTATATGAGGAGGAGTTTGGGATCCACAACGACTTGCATGAAAGTGCGAGCTTTCTTGATGAACAAAGTCAACCCTTGATGGCCAAGTGTCACATTAGAGTCATTTGTGCTCCAATTTTCAAATCATAGGCTTGTTAATGATTCATGAGCGTGTGGGCAATTGTTGGTCCCAATTGATTTGTGTTGTGACTCAACTTAGGGCAACAGAAATATCCCTTTTTCTAATAGAGGTGGGAATTACCTTAATTGCTTGAGGACAAGCAAAAGCTTAAGTTTGGGGGAGTTGATAAGTAGGACCGCTTATTTGCTCTCTTTTACTTGTGTTTTAGCTCGAAAATGCTTAAAAGCATCCCAAGAACTAATGAAATGAGATTTCTTGCAGGAATATTGAGAAACGAGCCAAAAAGTTAAATTCAACTAAAAAAGAAGTCAAAATTGGACAAGGACAAAAACAGGGCAAAAATGCTTAGAATGCGGACCGTACAATATTGTATGCGGCTGTAAACAATGAAGGATCCCTGTCAAAGTAGCTTCAGAGTATGCCGACCGCATAATTTTGGTGCGCCCGTAGAAGAGAGATTCAGAGAGTTGGAATTTTGAGCAATTGAAGGTATGCGGACTGCACTATTATTGTGCGGCCGCAAGAGCAAAAGTGCGGTCGCACTCACTAATATGCGGACCGCAGCGGACGAGATTCATAAAGCCTTGAAGTGAGGATGTGCGGACCGCATGAATATTGTGCGGCCGCAGAAGCCAGTGTGCGGCCGCACTCATAAAGGTGCGGTCCGCAGAATCAAGTACAGATCCCAGTTCAAGCCAAGTGTGTAGCCGCACTCAGAAATGTACGGTCCGCACAACTAGATGAAGTGCGGCCACATTCCGATTTTGTGCGACCGTAGAAGGCCCAGTTGACCAGTCAAGATCAGAGTGCGGACCGCACTCAGAATTATGCGGGCGCACAACCTCCGCAGGGGCATTTTTATCAGATATTTTCAGCTTTGTATAAATAGGACTTTTTGTCATTTTTAGGTGGAGTTTTGTTTTGTAAGAGCACTTGAGCCATTTTTCTTTACTGCTTTAAATAATTTTGTACTAGATTTATATGCAAACATTAGATTTTATTCCCATAATTAATTATTATAGATTCTATCTTTATTTCTTCTTTAATTTCTGTATTTTTTATGAGTAGCTGAATTTCTAGCTAGGGTTGTGAGCCAACCCTAGTATGGGTATTTAATGGGTATTTGAATTAGAGCTTGTTTGAGATTGAGTTAGTGATTTAACCTAGTTCTTGCTTGAAATCAAGAATAAATGGTTGCAAACATTGATTCATGCCTAATTGACTTAGTCTTTACTTGAGAAAGAGAGACTAAATCTAGGAAAACTTGTCTAACAAGAAATTGGGGTGAACTCAAGAAATTGATAGCCCCAATTAAAGGGTTGAATCTATAGATAGTAAAATCTGACTTGAGCATTTATCACTTGTTTTGTGCAATACCCGTTTGGACTTGAGAAAGCCAAATTGGGCAAAATTACTCAAACTACCGAGAGGTGAGTATTCGAGTGTTATTTCTATATTACAACCCCGACCAATCAAACATTCCCTAGAGTTTACAACCCATTAGGTAAACCACCTAGGTGGAAGTCACGACCCTAGATCCTTTTATCATTTGAAAAACAACAAAACTGAAAATATAGTCTCTTAGTTTTCTAATTGTAAACAATAGAACAACAACCAAAGAATGTGGAAGATCAATTTAGGACAAATAATACAATCAAACTAGATATACACCTAACCCCTATTCTAACTCCCTATGAATTCGATCCCGACCTTTGTTAGGTTTATTATTGCATCGACCACCTCACTGTCTAATTGTGATGTGAGTTTGGTCGAGATCACTTATGAGAGATAATTGATCACCAGGTGGTAGTCGTTATTGAACGACAATTTATATAGCTTGATGAAGCACAAGTTATGAATGCTATGGACTTCTGCTTTTATATTGCAAATAGAAGCTGCAGTTGAAGCACAAGTTATGAATGCTGAAAATTGAAGTTGCAGCACTGTCATCAAGCTATATAAAAGTTGCAGTTATGAATGCTGAAACATTAGCTTGATGACCTGATAGTTATGAGCAAGCTGAAACAGAAGCTGTAACTGAAGCACAAGTTGATGAATGCTACTGTAATATTAAGGGATACCAAGTTGGGAGCCATTTTGGGTGGCCATTTCATAAATGTTACTGTAACACTTAGCAAATGAATACACAACCATTACCAACACCATCAACAAAAGCTATGGTAGAATAAACTTTTTCATGAACACAAAGTATTACACTTCAATAAGCAGCAAAAGGATTACACTTGCAACAAGGGTGAAAACAACCTAACTACTAAGATAGATGGTTCATAGACCATTTTACAAGTTTTTACATTACGTAACAGTTTTTGGTGCCAAACATAATCACCTTGAATACAATTACGGTTAACACCAAATTATCAATCGCCTCCAATTTCTTTGATTTCTACTTGCCTTCGCGAATGCATCCAACGCCTTTTTCTTTTAATCAGCCCCAAGATAACACCTTTTAAATGTTCCGGGGTATGAGGATCAAACCATACAAAAAATTTACACCCCGAATCACCATCCTTCTGGAAATAAGAAGATTTTAGTGTTAAAAACTCAATTAATTAAACCAGATTTTTAATACTAAGCTTACCTCATAGAATCTACACCCATAAAAATGACGATCGGGATTATCGATGCTCCATGAAATTACAAGCACAACTTCTTCACCACAACGACAAATATGCATAAAATTACGCATTAGACAACAACCCTAAGATTTTCAATTTTAGGCGAAAACTCAAAGAATCTGTTCACAATTGACAGTACACTCTAATTTAAAGATGAATTATACAAGATAAAGAAGATTGAAGAAGAAGAAGAAGAAAGAGGAGGAGGAGGAGGAGGAGGAGGAAGAAGAAGAAGAAGAAGAAGAAGAAGAAGAAGAAGCAACAACTTTGAAGCTAATGGTTGAGAAGAGAAAAATCGAGGGCTATAATGGCTGAGAAGAGAAAAAAGGTAAGGGTGTATTGAAGACCCTTTTTAATTTAAGGGCCAAAAGAGCCGTTAAGATCAATTGTGGACCGTAGATAATTGTCAGCCACTATTTAATAAAGACTTCCACATGCTTTTGTGTTGTCATTTTACATGTACAAAGGCCTGGTCAACTTTGGGGGTCTTAGACACACTTGAAAAAGATTGGATGTGTAAAGTTTTATCCGTGTTTATTGGGTGTGTAACCGAAATTTGACTAAAAGATTGATGGGTAAACTATGCATTTTGCCTTTTTTAAAAGAGAACTTATTTATCATGGATGATACTTTTCAAATATGGGCCATCGAAAATGTTATGTTACCAGTGTGCTAATAAAAAAGTTTTAAAAACTTTATCTTCCACTTCGAACCATTTAAATAAAACAAATTTCAAACCTTAATATTTGTGTGGGTCTTTAGATGTTGAATAATTAGAAATTGACCATAAATTCAGAATTTATGATGATTATCATGTAGCAAACGACTTCCATGCATCCAACTGAACGATAGATATTAGGGCAACTATCACTTTTAACCTGCGAGAAACTATTCATATTCCATAGCCGAAAAAACATATAGAAAATATGTGTATTTTTCGTATATAATATACATTTCGAATGACTATACAATATCATTTCCCTTAGATATAAAAATAACAACTTTTGCTATTGGAATTTAATCAATATTCAAAAAGTTATTAGCATTTAATAGGCTCAAAAAGTGATAAACATTTAGAAAATTGTCTAAATGCTAATAGCCTTTTAAATATTGGCCAAACTCAAATAGCAAGGTTAAAAGTGGCTATTTTCCGATTTCTTCCGTTGTTCATTTGACGATAATATATCCAACTTTCAGCCCAAATTTAGGACCCAAAAAAGTAGCCCTAAATTCAAATAGTCGCCCGTCTTCTTGGGCCAGTCGACGACGCACCTCCGCCGGCAGTGAACTTTGCTCTCAGCTCTCTCTCTCCCCCAATCACTCACGGCGGCGATCTCTTTCTCCGGAGAACTTTTGAGTCGTAAGTCCCCTCATTATGTCTCTCCTGAAATGCGACCTTTTGAATTGGATCTCTGTGCTACTTGAAAAACCTCAAGCTTTAGCATTTTTTTAGTTCTTTGTGAATACTTACTAAGTTAGAGTAATTTCCAGGTCCTTGAACCTTGTTGTGGAGTAAGCATAACAGATTAATTGGCTGGGCACACGTATTGACGTAAGAAAGAAGCTTTACGATTGCTTTTTTTAGAAATGTAAATCAAAATAAAGAGCAATGGATTTAGATAATTCATATACCTGACCCAACTAGTTTGGTATTAAGGTGAAGGTGATTTTGTTTTTCTTAGGATTGTATTGAAAAATGACAGCTTTGAAAGAACTTTTTTTTTTTTTTTTTTAGAATGGTTTGAAAGAAGAATATTAGCTATTTGCCTTTGATATTCAGCTATTAATTTATAGCTTTCTTGCCAAGGACTTTGTGTTTTGCATGTCTATAGATACTAAAAGGAGATTGTCTCTTTGGTTTCAGTCTTGTACATTCGTTGTCATAATAGTGGTTATCTCTACATGTTTCATAGATCGTTTTCTAGTAAGTTAAAACTGTTATGTAGTTTTATTATTGAAGATGTCAATTGGCCTGTTATCCATCTTTGGTGCGTCTAGAATATGCTAACGTTTGTGTTAATCTAAATTGTGTCACCTACTTCATTACTACTTATAAGGTTGGGAAGTTTTGTTAATGGCATTAGTTTCTGGGAAATTAAAGTGTCTGTTTGTATTGATAGCTGATATTATATGGGCATTGTCTAGCTTAACGCCAAAAACTATTGTCATAGCCTTCTCTTAGTTTACTGAGATCATGAACTATATTTTTCATTTCTATTAGACTAGCTGACTGTCTATTTTTTCTTTTCAAGGTAAGAGTGTAACGCACAAACTTAACCAAGTGGTTGAAGTCCAAATTGGCACAACATGCATATGAAATTGTGATCTAGCTAGCATCATCTGCAATTCATTGCTTGCAGGGTGACATCTTAAGCATGAAGCTCATTGCACGGTTAAGACGGATCCATGCTTGTACATCTCTTCGTGAAGTTATAGGGCCTCTCCAATCTCGGTCATTTCAACCTGATTTTGTTCCTAGAGATCCCAACACCAAGCCCAAAAGATACAAATATCCTGCTTCCTATGATCCTTATGGCCCTAGGCCCCAACCATCAGACAAGATAATTCAGCTTGCTGAACGTATTGCTGCTTTACCCCCAGAAGAGCGTAGACAAATTGGTCCTACACTCAGGGAGATACTAAGGCATCCTAATTTGAAACAAATTTCAGTAGAAGGCATGGATTTGGGTGCAATGGGAGGAGCAGGTGGTGGACCGGCAAAGACTGAGGAGAAGAAGGCTGAGAAAACAGCATTTGATGTCAAGTTGGAGAAATTTGATGCAGCTGCAAAAATCAAGGTGATCAAAGAGGTTCGATCCTTCACGAGTCTTGGTTTGAAGGAAGCCAAGGACCTGG
This sequence comes from Nicotiana knightiana, assembly GCA_005239525.1. Lineage (NCBI taxonomy): Eukaryota > Viridiplantae > Streptophyta > Magnoliopsida > Solanales > Solanaceae > Nicotiana > Nicotiana knightiana. Next base: position 48,433 of record ML424048.1, read on the forward strand.
TTGAAAAAGTGCCTGCTATACTTAAGCAAGGAGTAACAAAAGAGGAGGCTAATGAAATAATAGAAAAGATCAAAGCTGCTGGAGGAGTTGCAGTTATGGAGTAGTAACCTCTCCTGGATTTAGCAGGTTTCCTTGTCCGGCCATCTTTTGTTAATGTAAGGGAACATGCCAATTACCATAGTTTATGTGTGTTAGAATTTCTTGCTTGGATTATGAATTGATAAACTACCTTTGTTGGGCTAGGGCAGAGTAGGAGCTTCTTTGTTTGCATTGAAGCTATTAATAAATATTTTGGAGTCAATTGCGAGTTTACGAGCTTGATGAAAGCAGCGACCCAGGGTAGTTGGTCCTCTGCGAAGTTTGCTTGCTTTTGTAGCTTTAAACCTATGACGCCATATAGGGGTGGTGTTCCTTAACTTATAATCTGATATTCCGCTAATTTTGAGATAATTTTCCTCTTATACATGTCTGATAACTAGTTATCTCTTTTTTGGAACCACCACAATGAGGTTGTTTCATTCGCATTTTATGGTAATTCCTCATACTCTTTAAGTTCCACCAGTAAATTCCGAATTTTTTTGCTGTTATAACCTTGATTTTCTGGTTTCTTTGGGTTTTTTTCCCCCATTTGATCGATTTGTTGATGTGAATGAGATGTAGTATGTAGAATTTATACACTCTGTGTAATGCATTCCGACTTTATAGCATTGTATGAGCAAAACTTGCACTGTCTCTCGTGAGAAATTCATGATCAATCAGTTAAACTTTTACTTGAAATCATTTAAATAGATAGTATCTTTGTTTTACCACAGTTGGCGTAAAAGGATGTCTTCACTGTTTTACTTTCTTTGTATCTGGTTATATTACATTCAAATTGCCTACACAGTCCTAGTGAATAAAAAAGAACTAGGTGCAGTTCTAGCCAAAATAGCGTTGTTTTTGTTTCGGCATGATTAGGAATAGGAAATTTTGTCTAAATACGAACAGGAGACCTAATTAATTTGATTTTCTAAACCAACTTGAAATTTTATTTGATCTGCCTAATTATGAATAGGAATGTATTATCCAACTTAGAATAGTGGTCAAACTTAATTTTTTTAATAGTAAAGAAAGTCAATCAATATTTCATCAATCAGGAACTCCAAATGGGTAAGTAGCGGCCAAGCGGCTCTGTCCTTTTCAAAAAGATTATCCTTCTCTCTCCATGCTTCTTAAGTCATAAAAAAAAAAAATCATTCTCGTCGCGCTCAGACAAGAGGAACCTCTCTGCCTTCTCACGGTAGGGGCAAGGTCTGTGTGCACTATTTTTCACGGACAACATTTCACTGAATTTGTAGTTGTTGCTTGTATAATGCTCACATACATTCAGAGAAGTGTAGAGGTACTAGTAGTTGCTATTAAGTAGTCCAAGTTCACCAATTACGTGCAAAATATATTAAGAATTCCGTATACTTTTGTTGTTACAATAATAAGTAATTTCAGTCTTCTGATATCAGTTCCTAATTAGTACTATATTGGTTACACCTGCATCAACTAGCACTTGGTCTTATCAAAGTGTAATCTTCAGCTTTCTTGTAATGGATTGTTTCAGTTACAAACTGAAATTTATTGGCTTTATTTATCATCTCCATTTTCTTTTCATCACAAGATGAATACTAGCTTGAGCTTCTATATATAAGGTGATATTTCAAGCATAACTAAGGGAAGGGACATCATCTTTCGAAGGAAATTGCGACAACTGAGAGTTAGAAACAGTGGCTGGCTTGCTATACCAGCTGAACAATCTGCCACAGAATTCTCCAGACAGTCTGATTTGGAACGAATAAGCTAATAATGGGTAATGCCGAGCACAGTAAAAGCAGCACTATACAAACGAGCTTTTAGAAGAAGGAAGAGAAGACGCAGGCAGGACGCACGTGGGATGTCACTGCTAACTCTTATGTGGGTAAATATGGAACAAAGGAATAGGAGAGCATTTGAAAGGGTCGATAAGAGAAGGAAGTAGTAGAGGGAGAAAGGAAGAGTGAAGTATTGTGAGCGACACTTGCTAGGAACTTCTGCGCTATTAAAGTCACATTTAGATATTCATTTTATGTTATGTTTTTTATACTCAAAATAAAATGCCCTAAAAAATCAATTGAATTTTCTTCAAAACAAGTTGTTGAAATTGTTCGTTTGGAAATTCCCGAAAAGTTAATCATAGGCTCTTCTCTTCATCGGAACAATAGGGACGTTGTGCTCATTACTAAACTTGTTGAAGAGGTGAAATATAACCAAGATATATCTTTTCGATCAGAGGTTGAATCGATCATCAGAAGAAGAATTAAGCCAAAAATTAGGATACATTCCGGGAAAATCAGGAATTTTTTTTTTGTTTGCTTATTGCGTCCGGCTTGGTAGATTTTTGAGTTTGGTCAGTATGCATGCTTCGGTCAGACAAAAAGCTATTTTAATAGTGCGAAGAAAAAAAGTTTAATATACAGTGTAAATTAAACACAAATAGTAATTATTTGGACAAAACAAAACTATAATTACGCTAAATTTATAATGTTGTGCCCTTAAAGACATGACTATTGGTGAACGTGTACATGCCTTTAATAGTTTGACACCTACACTAAACCGCAATTAAACAAGGCGAAGTGTACAACTTGAAGTTCATCGAACTTCATGGCTTATGCGTGCTTTAAGCAGAACCCTTATCCTATACTGAACATCATATAGGATAAGAGGACCTGTACTGTGAAGTATGTGGGGAAGCTCCGGCTCTGTATAAAAGTCACAACATATAATTTGTTAGGAAGTAGTAAGAAAGAAAGGAAGAGTGAAGTAATATGAGTAAGGCAACACTTGCTAGGAAAGTACTTATTCCCAAAAGAAATGGCCGTTAACACAAATCAAGTTTGTATTTTACAAGTAGCATTTGCAAATTGCGACTTATAAGTCGTATTTGTGTTTTATAAGCTTTTGTATTTTACAAGTAGTATTTGGAAATTGCGTCTTAAAAGTTGCATTTGGTGATTGCACTTATATGTCGCATTTGGAAATTGATTTATAAGTCGCATTTGTATTTTGATTATATGTTGTATTTGTCACAATTCTTAAAGTGTATAAATAAAACCGACATACAAACAACAAGTCTCGATTTTTTTTATTTTTTTATTTTTGCAATCATATTATTTGTTTTTTTAGATACACGAAATACGAATATGCAGCAATAAAAAAGGTTAGAGAACCAGAAGAAGATGAAGCAAGAGAAGAAAATGAGAACCGAAGAGACAAAACAAATACTCTTTTTTTTTCTTTTTTTGTGGTCAACAAATTTTTACTTTAATTTAATTAAAGTTTGAGCTAAATCACATCAAAAAGAAGAAGAGGGGAGGATGAGGAAGGAGGAGAGGAGGAAAAGAATGTCTCTCCCTGGGTCTATGTTTGCAAAATTACTATTTGTGACATTTTGTAGTTTTTCACGCAATAGTGAAAAATGAATTTAACTTTATTTAAACTGACAATGAGAATATTTCATACAAATATTGTACTTAATTGAATTATAAGCAGGTTATTTACTTTGTTTACTAGGTTATCAAACTAGATGTACTAAGCACCTTTATAATAAATCACCGTAAAATTATAGTATATATATATATATATATATTAAAAAAAGATACATTATCACTGCAAAAAGTTACTCAAACTAAGAATGATGTAATCCTTTTATTTCTGGAAAATAATAAACTTAAATTTTTTTAAAATCCTTGTATATTTATAATTCATGTCATGGGCGGCTTTCCAACTGTGCCCCATGACCCCTAAGACGCGCCCCGTGGCGTTCCAGCAAGCCTCCCAACGCCTAGCGCCACGGACGGCCACGTGGTCTTGGCCGCGCCAAGTGACAAGCGTGCATGTGCCTCTGTCGCCCCACCAATTTCCATCGCGAGCGCCCAGCCACAAGCAGCTGACAACGGACCTGTTTCTACTCATGTAGAAAACTAAGTCCTTTTTCCCTGTATTATTAGAGTAGTTTTTATTCCATGTACTTTCCTTATGTTTCTCTAGCATATTTTTGTCTATTCCTGTAATGTTGGTTTATTTTTTTTAATCATTATTAGGGGGGATCAATCAATCAAACATTTTCTAGCAAGCAATTATCTGTACTGGTGTCTCTCCCCCTCGACACCGCGTTGCCTTCTTTGTAACAGCCTTCATCAATACAATCAAGCTTTTATTCAATTCTCATTACTGTTCTCTCAAATTGTTGGCATTGGTTTTCCTGCACGACACTGACAATCTCGTCTAGCGTGCGGAGGGGACCTCACTTGCCGGACAACAACCACCTTCACATCGGTTGCTTAGCCTTACGTCGCCCTTCCAAATAATCTCAGGAAGGCGCCGCGTAATAGTTGGTATCAGAGCCGGGTTCGACATCAGACGAGGGAACGCATTGGCATTACCACCATTTCTGACGATGGTAAACTTTGGGGACCGCATTCGGCCCTTGAGGAGACGGTTGGCGTACTACGACCCATCGTGGATACGGTGACAGAACTGAA